>CM076573.1:527471636-527742175 GCA_034641835.2 Pinus albicaulis | reverse complement strand
ATGGAATAGCAAAGCAAATAAAGGATTGAACAACAATTCTGAAATAGAACAGCAAGTCTAAAATGGAACAGCAATTGAATAACTAAGTCCCGCAGGTTGTAACCAAACTTAATCTATTAACTCAAATGCATTCTTTGCAATCAAATAACATTCTTTCACTCTAAAAGCAATTCACACAAATCACACTAATGGAACAGCAATAACTATTAATGAATTATGGAACAGTACTGATAAATCAGAAACGCGCACAACACGAACGTTTAGTATAACAGCTCTGTAACAAAACAGTAAGAACATGCAATTAACTCTTGAAAGGATTAATAACTTGATGCGGAGTCAACACACGATTCTATCTGTAAAAAACCTCAATGATTCAATCTTTAACAAAGCATGTAATATGAACTTATAAAGCATATCAAATTACCAAATAACAATGATAAACAAACCACACAAAAGTCAAGTCGTAATGGTACAGAAGCAAGTGTCCTTCGGGGCCGGGCCCTTAGCCTCCAAGGATACACCGCTTTAAGTTAATCCAGACGCAGAGATGAAATAATCACCAAGCTTTTATTAATGCATCGGTCAAAAATACATTGAACCAGTTCTCAACGAGACTCAATAATCAAAGTTGATGTTTTACAGAAAATTACATAAAAGCGTATCCTATCTATCAAGCTAACAGTGTTGTCCCTTTATATAAAGGTGATGGCGGAGATGTCCAAGTAACATGATAAATAAAGCAGCGATCCCTCAGGATCGAAGATCCTGAGGGATTCGCCAAACTGTTAATTCTTCATCCTTTCCTTTCTTTGGCGCCGAGCTGGTGTCTTCTCCTTCTTTTCCGAGCCGATTTGCTGTAATCTATTTAGCCTTGTTTGCATTCGGTTCTCGTTCAGAGGGACAGCAGTTATCTCGACTTTGTCCTTTCCTTTGGAACGGAAATTCCTCGTTTTCTCCTTTTCCTGTACAGAAAATAACCATTATCAGTGGCTAAGTCTTGCATATCAATTCTCACATGTTTTGTTATGGTTCCTTATTACTTTCCAAATTCATGATACAAAAAGGTTCACAAATTCTATTAAAAAGCCACTGAAATAGTCATCAAAAGCATACCGCATAATGAAAGGATGACATACATTAAACATGAAGAAACTTACAGTAAACAAAGAAGAAACACCATCAAGAACAGAACACCACAAGGATCCCAACAAGTGCCGCAAAACCCCTGATCTTTCCTTAGCCAAAATATGAAAAGTATGTACAATGATATCAAAGTATCCCAAGAGTCCAACCTCTCCAACCTCTGAAAATGATTGAGAAATTACAATATATAGATCACTCTAACACCTTTCCCCACCTCTAGGGGTCGAATTCCCTCTTCGGGGATCAGTTTCAACCAATTCTAATCATGGAACTACAATCTAGGCAGCTAACAACTTGCCTCTAAAAGAGTGGAAACTGATCCATTACATGATTTTTTACCCTTTTGAGAGTGAATCTTCTAGAAGAGATAAAAATAAGCCAAAGTTACATGCAAAACATGAATTTACATCATAAAAACTCAAAAATTCCATCCACAAGCAAAACTGGTCCATACTAGGCGAAAAACTGAGCTGGCAGCTGAAAATTCAGGAAAAAATTCAAGTGGGTCGCTCTTGAGCCGAGTGGGTCGCGCGTTTTCCAGCCTGAATTTGAGGTACTTCCCGGAATCCAAATTGAGCTCATGATAGCTCGTTGGAAAGCCCTGGATGTTGACTATCCAACCCAAGTGGAATTTCTGAATTTGGAGCTCATTTGACCCTCAAAAACCTCATTCTCCCAGAAGTACTTCCTGCTGGTGCAAAAGGTGGCAGCAAGGTGGTTTTCATGGTGTTTTTGAGCTCTTTGACCATCCAGATTTTGATGAAATGCTAAGTTGACTTATGAGGATGCATAACTAATGATGAAAAATCCAAAAATGTAAAAATTTCCTCCAGCAAGTGTCCCAAAAAAAAGTGAGCGCATGAGTGCGCGACCCGCTTAACTGAAAAACCTGTTTTTGAGACCAAAAATTTGAAAATGACAAAATTTTCTCCGAATTTGCCCAAATTCGGAGCGGAGGTCCTCCATCATGTGTCCTACCCAGTCAATGAAGCCTCGGCCAAAATCCGAAGTGGATTAGGCCTTTTCTGCCGTCTAAGTGCCTTGCGCAACCTCCTCTTCATGATCTTCATTCTCGCTTTGCAAACATGCATGCGAGCCCAATAATGGCCTTTCATGTGGCGAAGCATGTCTTTGTCTCGATTGGCCTTCGCCAACAACTTTTCCAGATGGATGTTCACACGCGTGAGTACAGTATCTCTGTCAGCTGGTGTCATGTCACCGGGTCTCTTTCGATTCCACTGTCTGTCCTCACGGATTTGGCGTACCTCATAAAATGTGAGCTCATCCTCAAGCTGTTTGTTGCGCTGCTCCAAATAGTTAATCACCCACTGAGCCTTCTGCAATTGGTCTTTCAGCTGGTCATTCTCGGCCCTTTGCTTCTGGATGACTTCCCTCAGCTTCGAGCTAGGAGAGCCCGTATCAACATCAATGACTGTCATATCGGTGTCCCGGCCTCCTGATGGGCCCTCATCATGCATGGGCCTCTTGCCCCTGTCTTTTACCTGTACCTGCACTGAAGAAGAAAGCGAGACCCTTTCCACATCACGTGGAGATAATACTCGCCGTGTCGATGAAGTCGGCAAGACCCCTTCCACCTCACGTGGAGATAGTACTCGCCGTGTCGCTGCAAATAAGGCCCTGTGGCCTCGCTGATATGTCTGAACCAAAGGAGTGTTGATATGCTCAACCTCAAGTATGTCCGGCTGGTGTGAAGGCTCTCCTGCATCATGAACTGTCTCGAGAAGCGGCTGTGGCACTCTGAAAAAGTCTCTAGAAATGAAATCCTCCCAAGTGATGCCCTGCTCCGCCAACTGATGCGACACCATGATCTTGATCAAAGCGAAATGGTATATACTCCTGTACTGCTGCACTGGGCTCGTCTTCTTCTGCACAAATATCACCATCCTCTCTATGTTGTGGTATATGAAATACGGAATATTCATCATACGTACCCTTGTGAAGTGCATCAACAAACGAATATGGTACGCGAAAAGACGAGCATACCTGCCCTCACAACTAAAATACTGAATGATGAGCTTCATCAGTGGTGCATACTCATCTCTCAAAAATCTGAATGGAAAAACTCTGCTCAAGTAACCCATATATCCAGTTTTAATATATGGCTCATAGTGGAATTTCTCTAAATGCTGACGCTTGTTCCATTCCTCGCCCATGTTTGGTATGCCAGTGGCTTGAGCAATAGTCAAGGGTGACAAAATGAAATCAACCCCAGCAAGATTTACTCGGCCATCCCGTAAATGTAGAACAAACAGACGGGCCAATTCACGATGAATCCGGGTTTGTGCAACCATCTCACAAAATCTGAAACATGACAAATATCGAAAACAATCCATTGCTAATGGACATGCCTGCAACCGAGCCAAAAAGGTAGGCTCCTCTCTGCGATGATTACCACTTCTGTTATCTTTATGAGACCCCCGTGGCACATTACCTTCAGTCACAGAATCACTGCCTGACCCTAGCTCATACTCTGACTCTGTTTCTGACATGGTTCTGAATAAGCTACTGGCACTATGTATACTGATATGAAAGCAGTGAAAACAAAGTTATGATGTGTGTTTCAACACCCAACAAATATCCCCGCCATCAAAACACCATGAGGAAACAAACACTGATAATATCTCTGTTTTAATTACAAGTGAAACTTGACCAAAGGAAGCAGGCAGCCTTCAGAATATTGAGCAAATCTTGTCAAAGGGAGCACGACATCATATGAATGTGTTTGTCTATGAGCAATAACAACAGAGTTATAAGTGTCAATGGGCAGTGAAACAGAGTTATGAGAATGTTTTTATCATTGGGCAGTGAGACACAATATAACCATAGTCACCATGGAACAAAAGTCTTGAACATGGTAAAGTAATAGCAATGACCACAATGGTATAATGGGTATGAGATTAATGGGGTTTTGATAATATATGCAAGGGTGGATATATCACTGATATAAGATAGGAGAAAAACTCATGCAACCATCCATATTCATTTAAAAACCCTGAAGAACAATACTGCCATGACTGTAGGGTTTAAATCTTCCATTTCAAATGTTTGAAGTCATCAATGATACCACCAGCACATTAAAAACCATTGAGCAATTGTTAAAAACCTGTTTGAAGGCCGCTGGAGGCGATCCAAAACGAAACTGGGCGTTCAAATCGATTTTCCGGAATTCTGCTGGCGAGTGGGTCGCTCTGCCCCAAGTGGGTCGCTCTGCCCAGGTGGGTCGCTCGCGCCCAAGTGGGTCGCTCGAGCTCCAAAACCCTGTCAACGATGTTTCAAAACTTGAATTCGGCCCTCAAACTCCAAATCTCGATTTGTATGCTGTAGATTGGTGGAAATGAAACTTGTTTGGCTTTATATATATGATGTAAATATCTCTCACAATCAGATTTGATTTAAATCTTTTTGATAACCCATATCACAATGTTTTTGAATTTTCACATTTGGCTTTTTAATACAATCTCCTTTTGGCATTTATGAGCTCAGATTTGATGATTTTGTTGTCTTCTTGCAGGGGTATGGCTATTTAGCTAAGGAAAAGACCAGAGGTCTGCTTTTGACATTTTTCTTGGTGGAATAAGCACAATTTATTACAAAAATAATAATGAACAATTTCTAGTTCCAAAACAGAGTTTTGGACTAGAAATGTTTTTAAAATGTTGATGATAATAAAACATGAAATCAAAATTTGCGAAACCATCCTCATCCTGCAGGCTTTATGACTGGTATACAAATGACTCGAAAACCCTAGACACTAGGACCAAAGACACTTATTGACATTTTAATGACCATAAATGAAATGACAATGATTTTGAGTGATTTTTGAGGAAATTTTTTAAAATAGCACTGCAGGTGTAAGCATGAGGAAACATAAGACAACAGACCCCTTCGTCAGTCAATGGCATGCTCCTAGCGAAATGCAACGAAGTGGAACAAGCGAGACACCTAAGAATGAATATGCAAAAACGAAATGATCACTGACGGAGGGCTGTAAGGACCGACTCTAACATTGGCTCCAATGGGGATGGTGGCTCCATGGAGATGCCAAGAACGGCAGATCTCTGGGGGAGTCAGACAGTGCCTTTCATCCATTGGGCGATGGAATCATTATTTCAACTGATAAAACAAACTTTGGACATTTTTATTAACTGCAGATTTGACTAAAGACAGACTGCAATTCGACCAAACTGACATGACTTTAAAACTGACCTAACTTTGAAACTTAAAAGACTGATACAACTAACTTGACAATTTCAAACCAACCAACCTCTATCCCCAGAATTATAGCCTTCGCTCCGGGCCCCAGACTGAAGATGAGAGATCAGTGCACACTTGCAACGAAACAAAAGTAAAATGATATATACAATGACAATGAGATCAGCAGCAAGTACTCAGAAATAATAGCGCTTCAGCAACCGACCATTGATCGGTCCTCCAGGACAATCATCTCCATTCATTTCTTTGAGAAGAAATGCATTCTGACCCCGATACGCTGCAATCTTAAAAGGTCCCTTCCACAAATTTTCAAATTTGCCGTGCTTTCCCTTATCTTCATTACGAGCATCCCATTTCAAAACTACTTCATCCAACTGAAACTTATCTTCTTTCGCCTTTCTGTCGTAGATCTTCTTTATGCGCTCCTGCAACTTGAAAGTATTTTGAAATACCTCCTCTCGTGTCTGCTGTAAATGAATCATCTCATTAATCCTCCGCTGCATAGGATCCTCTTCACTTCCAGCCTCTTGAAGCAATTTGACCACCGGGACAGCAAGTGAAGTAGGAAAAACTGTATCCGTCCCATACACCAACTCGAAAGGAGACATGCCAATAGACTTTTTCTGACTTACCCTATCAGCCCATAATGCATTCACTAACTTCTTGTGCCAGGCCTTTTTGTTGATTTCCAGTAATTTCTTAATGATATTCACCAAGGATTTATTTGAAGATTCCGCCAAACCATTTCCTTGCGGATGGTAGGCGGTCGAATGTCCCAAGGTAATATTGTACTTAAAGCAAAAATCAACCATCCTCTTAGACTTAAAGACTGCTGCATTATCTGTGATTATTTTACTAGGACATCCAAAACGTGACAGAATATTGTTTTCAAGAAAAGAAATGATTACCGCATCAGTGGCCTGTCGAGTGGGAATCGCCTCAATCCACTTCGTGAAGTAGTCTGTAGCTGTCAAGATCCATCTATGCTGTCCGGAAGATGCTGGGTGGATTTCCCCGATAAAATCCAATCCCCACTGCGGGAATGGTGCACTAACTTCAATTGGTTTTAGAGGCAAAGGCTGTAGTTTCTGCTTCCCTTCGAAAATTTGACACTCATGACAATTTTTAACAACCTTAAACACATCAGAAAACAAAGAAGGCCAATAATACCCTGCCCTTAGAATCTTGTTCGCTGTAGTCTTCCAAAACAAATGACCTCCACAGTCACCTTTGTGAAAATCCTCCAAAACTCTTTGAGCTTCCTCCTCTACCAAACAATTCAACAACATACCTCCAGGGTCTTTCCAATATAATGCAGAATTCAGAATGCAGAATTTAGCAACTCTTAACTTCAATGTTCTACTCTTATTTCTAGGCATCCTGGGCGGTGTAGACAAATTCTGAAGCACGTATAAAATGTCAGCATACCAAGGGGAAGAAACAAAAATATCGGATACCTGAACTGACGTACTTTCCTCATCTTCATCAGACATGGCAGCAATCAAATTTATGTCTAGAGCATGCAGATTTGTTTCATCCATGAGCTTGGCGAGTCCTTGTCCTTTGATCAGCTTGGTTGGTTTAATTTCCACATCGTATTCTAACAACGCAGCGATCCACTTACCCCTTCTTCCCTCTGGATCTGCCTGTACCAAAACATCTTTAACTGCTGCGTTAGGAACATATGCTATAATATGGGAATGCAATATGTACACACGGAAGTCTTTCAAAGCCTTTACAAGCGCAAGTGCTTGTTTCTCAATAATATTGTACTTCAATGCTCCATCCCTTATGATCCGACTGAAAAAAGCAATGGGCTTCTCAACTCCATCCCTTTTTTGCATCAAAATAGCTGCCAATGTGTGCTCAGAAGCAAAAGAAAATAAAATGAAGTCCTGTGTGTAATCCGGGCTGATTAAAATAGGGGCTGAGGAAAGAGCTATCTTTACCAAATTGAATGATTTCACTGCCTCTTCTGTCCACTTTACCTGACTGTCCTTTTTCAACATGTTCGTGATTTCTCTAAGGTGCTCTGCAAGATTTGGAATGAAACGACGCAGAAAATTCATTTTACCATTAAATGACTGTATTTCTTTCTTGTTCCGGGGCTGTTCAATCTGCTGTATGGCTTCAACACGTGCAGGATCAACTCGAATGCCATCTTTCGATATGATGTGGCCAAGGAGCTTACCTTCATCCATGGCGAAAAGGCTCTTTTTCGGATTCAGCGAAATGCCATATTATCTGCACTTCTGGAAAACAATTTTCAAATGATATAAATGTTCCTCATCAGAATTGGAAAACACAGTTAAATCATCAAGGTAAACAACCAAAAACACATCTTTCTCGTTGGCAAAAGCCATGTCCATTGCACGCTGAAAGGTCGCGCCTGCATTCTTTAAACCAAACGGCATCTTTGCATAATGAAATGTTCCCCAAGGAGTGGTGAACGCAGTCTTGTCACGATCATCTTCCTGCACTAAAATCTGATTATAACCTGAGTATCCGTCGAGTAATGACATCCTTGATGCTCCAACTACTCGCTGCAATATATGATCCATTTTTGGCAGCGGATAATTATCCTTTAATGATACCTTATTCAGATTTCTGAAGTCAATACATAAACGGATCTCACCTGTCTTCTTTCTCACGGGCACCAAGTTTGATATCCAATATGAAAATCGAATAGGCACAATGATTCCTGACTTATACAACCTATTTACCTCTTTTTCGATTGATGGTAGCAGCTTTGGATTGATCCTCCTCAACTTTTGACGAAAAGGCTTCTGATTTGGTTTGATGGGGATAGTATGCTGAATGATGTTGGTATCATATGTTTTTAGATCTGAATAATCCCACGCAAACACATCAGAAAATGAAGACAACAATTTCACATATTCTGCCTTTACCTTTGGTGACAATGACTTTGACAATTTTACCATCTTGGGGTTCTCAGCTGTCCCAATATTTACCTCTTCGACACCTTTTTCTGTTGGCCTCAATGTCGGTTTGCGGGCTACATCATCTTGATCAAACAACTCTTCCAAAGGAATCAATCCCTTAGGAATGATATTATCCTTTAATTGCAGCACTTCCATTTGATTTATTTGTATGTCATCACTACCATCATCAAATTCTGTATCTATGGAGGTATCTTTAAACTTACCCTTATTCTGCAGAAATTCACTAATCTCCTCATCATCCTCAAAGACTTGCCAACATCGCTGATTGTCCGGAACGGTGGGCCGGTGTTTCACATGTATCTCGAACTTGTTGCTGGAATTCATTGGAATTTTAAGATTGCTTGCTGCCTTAGCAAGTCCATCAGCAACACCATTTTGTATGCGAGGCACACATGTCAAAGTATGATCAGAAAATAACTTCAGAATGTCCAAAACTGCATTTCGGTAAGCCCTCATGCAAGGATGCTTAGCCTGAAACTCACCTTTAACTTGCTTTATCACTAATTCTGAATCACCATATACTGCAATCCTTTTCGCTTTCAGCTTCTTGAGAATCTTAAGGCCAGCAATAAGAGCCTCATATTCCGCTTCATTATTAGAACAGTCAAATGCAAGCTTGTAGGAACACACTCTCACATTGCTCGGAACTCTATCAGGAGCGGAAAATGGACTACGAATCCACACACCAATCCCAGCACCATCGCTGCCCACTGCGCCATCAAAATCCATGGTCCAAAGACCATCTTCATCGTCCTCTAAATGCTGAAACTGTACCGGCTATGTTTTTCCTGTTTGCTGCCCATTGTCTTCAGTTGATTGCTCCATAACAGCTTGTTTTTCTCTTCTTTCTTTTTGAAAAACTTCTCTAAAATTCTCATTGATTTCTGGTATCTCTTCTGCCTGAACTAATTGACTTTCTATATCATTAAAACTATCAGCAAGCAACACAAATGACTCTAAATCAGTATGTACATAATTCACGGGATGATTGATTGGCTTCTCTTTGCTAGTTATCATGTATTTCATCTTCTGCTCTCGATATAACTTTCTCATTTGACCGAAGACTGGAATTGTAGCATAAGAGAAATCTAACTGAAGTGTACCTTTCAACTTTGCCCCCCAAGATCTTGCAAGGAGCATTCCGAACCGTGGAGGAATGTCGGCAACCACTACATCCATCAAAACATTCTTCGCTGGGATTTGATCTAAACTTACAACCAAATCTTTGATGAGTCCTATACACTTTACCCGGCTGGAATCAAATGAATACAAATCATGATACTCTCTTGTAATGTCTAATCCCAACTTTTCCATGATCGCCTTTGGCATCAAATTGTGCGAAGCACCCGAATCGAGAATAGCATTGTGCAATATATATTCGTGCAACCTCAAACTGATGTAAAAAGGAGGAACATTACTGTCAGGAGACTCACCATTTAATGCAGGCCCAAAAATCAATTCCGGCTGATCATCCTCAACATTTACTGTGTCAATCATTGGATCAAAGTTCAGAATTTTGGAGACTTGACTACGGTAGCTGTTGTTCTTCATGATTTCCGTCAAAGGAATAGATATTTTCAGTTTGGAAATTTCATTTTCCAAACTAAATGCTGAAACTTTCTCAACCTCTTTGACTGGAACTTCCTTCTTTTCAGCCTTGTCTTTCACTATGTTTGACTGATTTACCTTCTCTGCTGATGATACTTTACTAGCTGCTGGATCAATTGTCTCTTTCCCTCTCTTCTGTGGTATCGGTGAATCTGTCTTCGGTGCTGAAGCTTCTTTTCTTTTCTGAATGGGATTTATGGGCACATCTCGATTCCTCAATGAATATTGTTTCTGCTGGGCAGTCAATGCATTCATATATCCTCTTTGGTATTCATCTGACTCTTCCTCTAAATCAGCATCATTTGTTAGGATGAAATCCTCATCTTTCTGAACAACTGAACTTTCTCCATATTCTTCATCCTCGGTGATATAGATAGGCAAATCATCGGGAGTGAAAAAATGATTTTTCTCACCTGACACATCATCATCATCATCGGAATCATGACTCACAAAATTCTACAAAAGAGGGGTCTTAATCTGCTGTTGGGCTGCTGGCTCTTGAGCTCTTTGTTCACGCTGCTTAATTCTGAATTGTGGCTGCTGCTGGCCACGGAAATTTGGATTTCGAAACTGTGTTTCTGATTTGTCGAGATTCACCTTTTTAAGCAATTTTTCCACCTCACGAATCAAGTGCTGTTCTGATATAGATGTGGAAGGCTCTTCCTTTATTGTCACTCTTTTCTCCGCTTTCAACCGTGCTCTTTTATCATTCAGATTTGCCTCAACACTAACATCGACCTTCTGCATATCTTCTAAAGTAGGTGGATCTCTATCACGAAGGGAATAAGCCATCTCCGGATCAAAGCCATCAGGGAATTTAAGGAGAGCAGACTTTTTAGACGGTCTCAAGTCATCTGGAATAGCATTATACACTGTATTGAATCTAATGATATAATCCTGAACAGACTCACCAGGATTACGTTTGAGGTTCGTATATTCTGAAGTAATCTGCAGCGGATCCTTCTTCATCTCCCATCGATCTAAAAACTACCTCTGGAGTTCTGCCAATGTAGCGATGCTTCTTTGCGGCAAGGCTCTAAACCATTTTCTTACCTCTCCTCCAAAAGTTTGCACAAAAAGCCTCATACTCACATTCTCTTCATCAATCTCGAAACGATCAAAGAAATCTGCCATATTGTCTACATGATGTTGTGCAGGAAGACTCTGTGGAGTGCCATCAAATGTTGGGATCTTGCTCTGATAATCTGCGGGCATATCATTCAACTGTTGTGGTAACACAAGAGGTGCAAAACGAGCCGCCATAGCTCTTGGTGGATTGATGACAATCTGCTGTCGAGGAGACACAGGAGGACTAGGAGCAGTAGGTCTGCGAGATGTATTCGGTGGAGACGGAGGAGAAATTACTATTGATTGCTGATCAGAAAGCTCAGGCTGAACCGGAATGGTAGGGATAAAAGGAGGCTCAGTAGGGATCCGTGAACTAGATGCAATTTCAGATGGTTCAAGAATTTGTGAAGCAGATTCAGTGATTTCAGGAGTATTGGTATCCACAATGGAACTTTGCAACTGTCTATCCAGGTAATGTGAAACAAATATATATTGCAAATCTTCAGTAAACAATGGATCTGGAACTAATCTTGACAATTCAGTTTCGGAAAAATTTACAAATAAGGATGTTTCAAACCGTGCATCAAAAGGGATTTCATCAACATATATGATTTTCACAGGACAGGATGCAGATCGGGTAAGCAATCTGGAACTCCCAAAACTCACTTGGCTTTCTCTTTCAGAACTTTCTTGACTTCCTTGTTTTCTAAGGGTCCTCGGAATCAAATTTGGATTTTCGAATATTGTTGGTGGATCAGGGTCAGGATTCGCCCTAGTATTCCTTCTTGAAGCCAGTGTATTGATCTTCTCGGGATAAATTTCAAGGAACACAGCCAATTATTTTCAGCCTTTCGACTTCTAGACTCAATCATCCAAAGGGTCTAGAACGAATAAGTATACTGGGGTGATTTACAAATCAAGTACTGCACACACAAGCTTACCGGAGATCGACTGAAGCAGCGTTTATCTACTACCGCTTATGCATAACAAAAGCGTTTCGAAAGCTACCTGGCGTGACTTCAGACTCCGTCTAAGACTCATGGAACAAACACATCAACAAGCAAACCATTGAGATCTTCCCCAGTATGGTCGCCACTATGTTAGCGCTCGAATCTGCCACAGGCTGAAGAAGGCAAAACTCGAGGCAACATCAAACCAACCTTAGCCTCGTAGCTAGCCCTACGAGGACAGGAGAGGGCTCTCTCCGGGTCTATCTCAGCAAAAGGTTTTCAGAAGGGCTGAGATGACCAAAAGCATAACTGATCTTGATTTTAGGCTAGTAAATTGATAAGCAAGAGGTTTTAAATAAATGATTGGGGTTTTCTGGGCTGTGTGGGGCAAAGACAGCAAGAGCAGAGATTAAATGAAGAACACAGATTATCTCCTGAGGCAAGATAAGCATGAAATTTAACAATCAAATTGGAATTTAAACGGAATGGCAAGACTGCTGAGAAGTTGACAAGGGCATGTGTGATGAATCCTTATCAAACTGAAGAAAACATAGAAAATGAATACCTCCCCAGGCAGAGCAGTAAACTGTATTATGCATTTCTCACTTAAAGGTATTCAACAGAGAATGATTATGAAATGACATGTAAAACATTACAAGCTACATATGAAACATAAGAAAAGACAAACTGCTAAATCCACACCACAAGAATCTCAAGAAACAGAGCTATATTTCTCCATTAAAATCTCTGTCTAAAACTGTACAATAAAACTCTGTTTTTCTCCTACACTAGCTAAGGTAAGCATGAAGTTTAACATCAAATTGAGATTAAATGGAATGGCTGGACTGCTGAGGAGTTGACAAGGGCATAGTAGATGAATCCTTGTCAAACAGAAGAAAACACTAAATTTGAACAAACTTAAAGGCAGAGCATATAAATTATGAATTCTACCTTAACACTTCATTTGTTCAAATGGAAACGATCATGAAATGACATAAACACATAACAGGCTACGTATGAAACAAAAGAAGACACAAATGTTAAATCTCATACCACAGGAATCTCAGGGGTCAGAGCTGCATTTTTAATTAAAATCTCTGTCAAAATCTATACAATGAAGCTCTGTTCTCTCCTACACCAGCGCTCAGAACTCTCACCTCTCTACAAATGTTTCTACAATACAATAAATACCATTACAGATGGGAAAAACAAATCGACCCCAAAATAAGGAATGGTTTAACTATTATTAATAAACAATTACGGTAGATCCAATCATGTGTTTTAAGAACAGAACAGCATTCCACCTGAATCTATCGATGACCAAGTAAAAGACAAAATCGGACTTGAGTTGTAACTGAAGTTTAAAATAGGCAAATTGCTCCTATTTCTCTACCACGATGAATATCCTTGTTTAATTTGGGCTTTCGGTCTTCGACTGCCATCTCTCCATGTGTAGTTTGAATAGAAACCAATTTTTAATAACATTAGCTTCCTTTGCGACATTTGGGGCGCTCTTATTTTGATGTGTCAACTTTTCAGGCTTGTGATGATTCGAGTATACCTATCAAAGATTTCCATCCAGATCGACCTCCTCTCACTTCCAGAAAACGGACTGGGCATAAAACTAACTTGGTGGCAGTTGAAAATTTTCACTGGCTTTCTATAACAAGAGCGTCCATAAGATTAATAACGCCAACTATGATACCATCACCGTTGCATTCTCTGCCTGCACTCTATGCGCAGAGCTGAACAAGTGCGCTGCGCACTCCTTAACACCACAGTTGGCTGCCATTCTTCATTAAATTGAAAACCACTCCTAATAATCTCTTCATGTATCTCCATAAGCTGTTCAAAAATCACTGAGTAACCATTAGAAACCTGTTTGCAAGTTGTTGGAGACGATTAAAATCGAAACTGGGCGCAAACACAAATTTCTGAGTTCTGTCTTCAAGTGGGTCGCTCAGGTTATATTTTTGCACTGTGAAAAACGCCCGAGTGGGTCGCTCTACGCCCAGGTGGGTTGCAATGAGCTAACCTGCAATTCGACCCTATGCCACTTGAACCTCCATACATAGAGCATGCCTCGAAAAAAAGAAAAACAGAGTATGTGCGATATGCAGCTCTCTGGCGTTTTGTAATTGCATTGATTATAGCTCTGTCAGACATTCAATTACCAACCTCTGCTTCCATTTTATAAGTAAATGAAGTGCAGCACCAAAAGGAAGAAACATAATCCTCATATATACCCCGCTCAAGTGGTGCTAAGCGTGCAAGAACCTCTAGTATGGCTTCTTTGGAATAAAGAAAGGGCCATCATACGACTGTGAATGTTCCAAGAACAATTAAGCCAAGTCTTATGACAATAAGAAAAAAAAGATTTTGGCGGTGTAAACACTTCCCCAAAAGATGAGCGAAAAATGCCGGAGCATAATATGCACTCATCTGTTTATGATTATGAACTAGACAGAAAAGTACACATGCTACCAGCTCTCTTCTTGAGATAACTGCAGCTATTGCTCCAACAGTTAAACCAAAGCTGATACAATTATACTGAAAGTGTCCATGGTCTGTTAATATTGCACATGGTTGAAGAAGAGTCATTGCATGTGCCAGACAAGGTCTTCATCCTTCGCATGGAACCCCAATTTCGTGGCTTTCAATTTGAAACAACACCATTTCCCATCTGCGCTTTATCCCATTGTTTCATAGTCGACATATCCTGCTCCAAATCAATATAAATCTTGCATTTGTATTGATTGTAATTTCAATGCTTTGTCTTGTGAGGCCTTCTTCATAATCTTTAAACATATCAGCAGGCTTTCCTTTGTCCCTCGTATTCATTTTCATCAATTGGTTTCTTCTTTGCATAACCTGGTTTTCCGATCCGTGCACCAACACTCTCTTGGATGCTCTGGTTAAGAGTTTCTTCTAAACTCTCAAGCTCCTCAAGAATCTGTTCAATATGTTGTTCATTTCGAGCAATTTGAGTCTGTTGACCCTATGTCAATCCACCCTGTGCTATTTCTTTTGCTTGGATAGCATCAATCTCCTTTTTCAAATTAGCAACCTTCCCATTCCGCTTGATAATTTCATCTCGAGTTTTACTTTGCTTCTCAGTGAACTGACCTTTGTATGTTTGCCATGTCATTGCCCACAACCCAGATCTCCAATACAACAGCTGCAGCTGACTCTAGAATTTTATCATGGTGTAAGGATATTTTAATGTGAAGGCTACTACAACAGGATAACCTTCATGAAGAAGTTGCACAAACTAGACTAGAATTCAATAACTCGAGAGGGCCCAGTATCCTGTGTAGTATCTGAGATTTTGGCAGCCTTTTGGCACTTTTGACATTGAAACTCTGTTTTACAATTTCCTTCTCTGATTGCTGATGATGTATTTTGTCACTCTTTTGCAGGGATCGGAGCTGCTGAAGCTGCTGCCTTTTGAAGAGCTGGAGAATTTGAAGCATTTTGACAAATTACATATTCTTAAAAAAAAAACACATTTGATGATTTCTTCTTCAAAACAGGGTTTTGAAGAAGAATCAATATCACATTATTGATGATGACATCCCTGAAAACTTACTGATCCTTCCTCTAGTCTGCAAACAAAACCCTGAGCTCAAGAATTAAAATGACTCTTTTCTGGACCAGAGTAACATCAGTGACTGCAAATGAAAAGAGATGAACCTTGGTGAATTTGACTGCAACGGGCTGACAAGACGGAGTCTAACACCTTCTAGGTAAAAAAACCCTAAACTAAACATAACTTCTACCATCAGATCATCGGCCTAATGAACGGCCCAAATTGACTAGAAATTACTATACTTTTAGAAGGCAATTTTACATATGTTTTTAGCTTCAGGGGTGCTACCCCTGAAACCCCCGTCGGGGGATTGCTGGCCCTAGGACCCCCCAGCCGGGGGGTCAGCCCCCCTGGACCCCACGAGGGAAGGGGACAAGTTCCCCCCGCGCCCCCCCCCCCCCCCCCCCCCCGCTACAAGGGTGTACGGTTTTCCTGGGGTATACATTCAGCTAAAACAAGGATCTCTGAATTAGGATGAAAATCAGGCTCCACACCCAACACATATTTTCCATCATCAAACTCAGATCATAAATCTTCCCCCTCCTGTGCACAATATGGTGGTACTTGGATTTTTTCTAAACAAGTACACCCCCTTGGCTCTTCCCCGACTGCTGAATGACATGCATCAAGACTATATAAATCTCCTTCCTTTTTTCACTAGAGAAGATAAAATTGCAGCGTAGAGACACATTGAGAAATTCTATGCTTTTGTAGAAAACTTAAATGTGGAACACCTAGATGTGGGGTTGAGATTCTTTGTCAAATATTTGGATGGTGAGGCTCGAAAATGGTTTAAATCCTTGAAAGATCACTCCGTCCATAATTGGGAAGAGATGGAAAATGTCTTTACACAAAAATGGGGAGAGAAGAGGGATCATGGATATATCCCCACTGAGTTTAATGATACGAAGAAGAAACACAACAAGGATGTCACAAAGTTTATTAAGAGATTCAACAAGCTATAAAAAAATCTCCCCGTAGAGATAAAACCTCCTCAATAGGTTGCTAAGGTAGTATTTTCTGGGGCTTTTAAACCTAAGTTTGGGTTCACCTTGAGATAAAGGAAATATACATCTTTGGATTAGATCCAGACATATGCGTTGGAAGTAGAAGTCAATTTCGCTTCAACGAGGAAATTCAAGGGAAAATCAGACTAGGGAGAAAGAAGGAGGGGCAAGGAGGAAGCTACTAATTCGAATCAGGAAAGAGAATCTTAGGATTATAGAATAAAAAAAATTAACAAGTTAATCAGAAATATATTCAACAAGTTGGTCAAGCTTGAACTAGAGACTAAGAGTTCCCTTACTTGTTCAAATAAAATGGTTCCAAATCGAGGTTTCAACTGTCAGTACTGCAAACCCCCTCTACAGTTATTACAAAGGGAAATAAAGGAGTAGCATGATCACATTCAACCTCCATTGTATTTAGAAGGATAGGTGGAGGGGCATACAAACGAGGTCATAGATGCTCAATAAAATCAGTTCTTTTCTTACTCTCATGATGAAGAAGGGGAATTGACGTTGCAAGAAGATGGGGAAGAACATGAGGCTCCCCCAGATGATAAGGACATTAACAAATACTATAGTCATTTCATGGATTTTATACAAGCTCAACTACATAATAAATATGAACTTAGGTCTTCTCGAAAGAGAGCTCAGATGCAAGACTAAATTTAAGAGTCTTTGTTGAAAATCCATAGCTCCCTAAGTACTCCTGATAAAGGGAAGAAGCCAGTAGAACAAACCGATCATGAAAAAGCCACCATTTCCAAACCAACTACTTAGGAGTCCTAGATAGCTAAATTCAAATAATCCCCCATATTATCATCATCCTTGGCTAACCATGATAGGGAACCAACCGAAGCACACCCTGCTACAAATTTTCCTTCCACCTTTACTCCCCAAAAGGAACTAGATAAAGTTAAGATCCCTGTACCTCTTACCTGATTGTTAAAACAACCATAATATAAATATCAAGTGTCTCACTTCATGCATCCTTCCTATTTTCCCCCCATCCGAGATAATCTGAATCTCCAGGAAGAGATACCTATGTTCTTTTTTCACATCATGTAGAAGAGAAAGATCCATCGACACCCCCGTTCTATGTGAATTTGGTAATCAATGATCTCCTGCTTCATAATTGCATGCTAGACTCAGGAGCATCTCATAACTTGCTATCATTTTCGGTCATGGAACAGTTGGGGTTTCAAATTACCATGCCTTATAAAGACATGTACTCATTTGAGTCTAAGAGAGTAAAATTCATGGGTATGATAAAATATTTGGTAGTAAATATGCCTCAGATTCCAGCGAAGAGCATCATGATGGACATCGTGGTGGAAGACATTCTGGCTAGGTTTGGGATGTTTTTTTTCTGGATCATGGGGGTAAAAAATAGGAGGTTCGATAAAGCTTGATTTGACCTACTCTGCCATCCCTATTTTTCGTGGAGAATAATGAAGATTATACAGGGAATCAAGATTCATGAAAATGGTCACCAGGGCCGATGTCTCCAATAACTCTCTTGTATATGGGAACTATTGTGAATTATCATGGTTAATGATGGAACAATATGAATTGATTAGTGATGAGACAAAGTTCCTACCCTCAAAGCAGATAGACCATAAGAGGAAGGAAGTGAACAAAACGTGGATGCTGCAATTTGACAAAGCCTACTCTAAGGAAGGAAATGGGGTTAGCTTCCTGTTGATATCTCCTGAAGGTTGTTTAATTCCACTCTCTTTTAAACTGGAGTTAGAAGCCACAAATAATGTGGCTAGGTATGAAGTGTTATTGCTGGGGTTACAACTAGCGAAAAACATGAATATTCAGAGCCTGAAGATGTTCAGAGACTCAGTGCTGGTGGTGAAACAGGTGAGGAACTAGCGCCAAGAAAAGAATCCTCGGCTTAGGGCCTATAGGAATGAGGTATGTTATTTGATTGAAATTTTTTTCTTAGCTTTCAATATTTAGTTTATGCCTCGCGAAATAAATAGGATGGAAGACTCACTAGTCATGGCAGCTAGTAATTTTTGCCCCCCGCAAAACCCACTGCTTAGATATGAAATTGAGTTCAAATATCGACCCTCCATCCCCGAAAATGTCAAAATTGCTAAGTATTTGAGGATGATGATCACATTAATAATTTCATGGGAATGGTGGGAGAATTCTCAAATTTGGTAATCGATCAAGAATAAGAATCATGGGGTGAAGATCAAAATTTGTGGTGGGAGGAGACCATTGTTGGGCATACATTTCTCCAATTGAAAGGGAACACCATTCCTAGGGGTCTGGTACCCCTCGAGAGGCTTTTCAATAGAAATGATGTCCCTAATAATCCTCGTAAGCTAGAACCAGATGAACAAATGCAGGATTCTAACATCGAGACATAGTAAGACCACAAGTTTATAAAATTTTATAAAGGAGTCCTCGGGGATTTCAAAAAATGATATTTGGAAATTTTCATATCTTATAAAGACATCTTCGTCTGGTCTTATAAATATTTAAAGACGTTCGATGTGAATATCATACAACATAAAATTCCCCTGACATAAGATTCCAAACCTCATAAACAAAAGTTGTAGTAAATCAACTCACTCCTACTCCCTAACATTGAGAAAGAAATCAAACAACTATTACAAGAAAAAATCATCGTATTTTGAATGGGTGGTGAACTTAGTACTAGTAAGAAAAAAAAAGGGGGAAATCAGGCTATGTGTGGACTTCTGGAACCTATACAGGGCATCACTGAAAGACAACTACCCCCTTCCAAAAATGGACCATATTTTATAGAAGGTTGTAGGTTCTGCCCGCATGTCCATTATGGATGGGTTCTCGAGGTATAAGCAGGTAGCTGTGCACCCTGCATACTAAAAGAAAACAACATTCACTATGAATTGGGGAACCTTCATGTATGCCTGGATGCCTTTTGGTCTCATAAACGTGGGAGCCATGTTTCAGTGAGCCATGGACATTGCATTTGTTGGTGATCATGATAAGTTCGTAGTTGTATACTTAGATTACATTACAGTATTATCTAAAACCGATGAAGAGTACATCGAGCACCTGAAACAAACTTTATAGAAATGTAGAAGGAACGAGTTATCAGTAAACCCCAAAATATCTTAGTTCACATTGAAGGAGGGAAATTTATTGGGGCACATGGTAGTTAGAGAAGGATTTAAGATCAACTCTCAGCGAGTCAAGATGAGAAATGGTATTTCACTGCTAAGGAAAAATAAAGAAATACAAGTCTTCCTTAGGTGAATAATTTTTTTAAGATGATTTATACCCAACTATGTTGAGATTGTCAAAAGTATCACACAGATGTTGAAAAAGGACAACAAGGTAAAATGGACTACCCCATTCAGGGAGTCATTTGTTAGAATCAAACAAGCCTTTTCCAAAGCACCAGTTTTGGTTGGTTTGAATTATCTGAAGCCTTTCTTTATTTTATCTTTTGATTCTCCTCACATAATAGTTGCAATGTTATTGCAGAAGAACAACGACAGGCACAAGAAACCCATTGTGTTCTTTATTCAAGTGCTCAGAGGCGCGGAGAAGAAATATAATATATTGGAAAAGCGGGCATATGCCCTGGTAAAGGCCTTTAAGGCTTTCCGGGTGTACATTTTACAATCTCGTGTTATGGCTTACGTACCCACTATGGCTGTGAAATATATCTTGGTACATGGTGACAGTAGAGGAAAGAGAGGAAAATGGATAGCTAAGATACAAGAGTATGAAATGGAGATTAAGACCATGAAGTTGATCAAGGGGAAAGTGCTGGTAAAAATCCTATCAGAGTCAAATTTCTAGGCCCTGGGAATAAATCTATCAACAACAGTCCATTGTGAAGAACAAGGGAATAAAGATATACGCTCTAGAATAGAGACCTTGACCCAAAAAAACCCATGTCAAGTATCAGTGCCCCCTTGGTACAAAGACATAGTGGAATAATTGCTAACACTGAGGTGTCCACCAAAATTTTACAAGGTAAAGTATTGTGCTCTAATACTGAGGTATCAAAGGTTCATAGTGGAAAATTAGCATCTATATTGGAAACACCTAGTGGGAATATTTCTATTATGTCTAACATAGAAGGAAACCGAGGAGGCGATGGTGGAGTTCCACAACGGTGTATGTGGTGGGAATTATAGTTGATGAGTGACTGCTCACAAAACACTGAAAGCGGGCTTCTTCTAGCCTAAATTGTTTGGAGATGTCCAAGCTCATGTCAGGGCTTGCGAAAAGTACCAAGCTTTTGCTGAGAAACAAAAAATCATGCATTTCCCTCTCATTTCGGTTCACATGGAAGAACCATTCAAGCAATGGAGAATTGAATTCATTGGTGAAATTCATCCGACCTCCAGCATCCAACACAGGTGGATCCTAACTTCCACTGATTACTTCACAAAGTGGGTCAAGGTGATGCCATCCAGGAACGTCATAGATGTAGTAGTGATGAAATTTTTGGAAGAAAATATACTTTCAAGATTCAGATGTCCAACAAAAATAGTAACTGGCAATGCCCAGGCTTTCGAATTTGCAAAGTTCATAAACTTCTATAAAAAATATATCATCTTGTTGGGACATTCAAATGCCTACTATCACCAAGGAAATGGGTTGGACAGGTCCTCTAACAAGGCATTGATAAGGATCTTAAAAAATACAATAAGTAAGAATCAGAATAATTGGGACACCTAGCTGAAATTTTCTCTATGGGTGAGCTAAATTACAACAAAAAAGTACACAGGTAAATCCCCTTATGAGTTATTATATGACATAGCATTAGTATTTCCCACACAACTGGCATTAACAGTGGCACTATTCTTGCAAGATAGTGAGGAAGAACCCAATGCTCGCACGAGGTGGATGAACTAGTTGGTTTAACTTCATAAGGGAAGGGAACAGGTAAATCATAAAATGGAGAGTTCTCAAGACAAAATGAAAGCCTTATTCGACAGAAAATCCAAGAATAGAGGTTTTCAACCAGGAGGTTTGGTATTAAGATGGGACGTTAGAAGAGCTGAAAAAGGGAAGCACAGAAAGTTCAACCCACTGTGGTTAGGACCATTCAGGATTGCATAAGCCAAGGGAAATAAAACCTTCATGCTCAATCATTTTGAAGGTGATATACTTGATATTCCTATCAATGGGCACTTCTTGAAGTTCTATTTCCAACACTGAAAAGGTACCCTTGGTCCATTGTACATACCATCTCATTGTAAATAATATGTTTCTAGTTCTATTTTCCATTTATTTTCATTATCGTTCCAAGTTATTTTGAAATAAGATGACTCCATGCCCAAAAGTATGTAGAAATATGGTCTGTGGGTTCTCAACATGCTGATTGCCGCACACTGTCCTGAATTGGAGCCAATGTTTACATGCTAACATTGAAAAATCTCTCGAGGCACCAAAAGAAGCAAAAATTTGTGTATTAAGACAAAGGATGCGCAAAGGATGCATAAGGGTCAATGGTGTGCACACGGTCACCGCATGGTTCGGTCAAGTAACCATGAGGGCGCATTCTGTTGAGTGCCAGACCGTAGGCAGAGAATGAAGTCGACCCCCCGAAGAGGACGACGTTAGCTGATAGGCTAACCAATCAGGGGGGTATCCAAATTGTTCAAAGTATCTCTTGGCCCGCTGAAAAGCAGGGCGGGGACAACCCGACCAAGGATCAAAGTAATCAAGGGCGAAATGTAATTTTTGAATGGGATATGTTCCACACGTGCGACAGATGGCATCTCACCTACCAGGTCTCCCTCAACCAATCCCCATGTGACACATGTCAATCAGCTGGTGTCATCCTTACATAAGCCCTCCAGTTGTCCCTTTACATCTTAAAAAGGCCCATTTCCTCTGCATTTTTCACCTGACCATTGTCTTTCGTTGTCTATGATGTTACCAGTCAGGAGACCGGGTAAAGGAATAGTCTTGTGCACACGCCTCTCCTCAAGTCGCTCTTGTTACCTCAAGTATTTGGTCAGTTCCCCAGTTTTACTTATTTTGCATTTTAAATCTCATTTATTAAATAATGAAAAAGTCTTCCCCTTAGGCTCTACAGGCCCTAGAGGTTAGGGCCACCTCTGGTCCTGCCCTAGTCATGGACACCCAAGCTTAGCGTTTTGACCCCATTTACTCTTTTAACGTTGAAAACGATTGTCATGAGCTCAAGGGTTATAAGTGGTAGACTGAGGACCCGTTTAGGGTGGTGGATTCGAGATCATATTATCAAATAGCCCCTTCATTCCATCATTTCCCTGAATTTATTTCCTGGCTCGCTGAGGCATACATAGAGTAGAAGAGCTTCTTCCTCTCCTCACAGGGGAATAAAATACATAAAATTACCCCCAGTTGATCCGAAAATCCATGTGCTACTTACCCTCTTAGGATAGCCTCAAATTTTCTGAGGTAACCCTCATGTGTCACTTTTTGAACCTCCCTCTTGAGAAGCAGAGGTCTCTCCTTGAACTGATCACAGTCGCAGAGGTTTCTACCTTACCTCCCACTAAAAAATCCCCCCTATCCCTCTTTCGTGATACCGTCCAGCCAGTCCTTGCATTTATCTCGAGTATGTTCGGGCAAGACAATGCCTATTGGTTCACTAATGCCTACTTAGGGTTTTTTGACCTCACGATGCAACCAGGAGTCTTACTTGACATTCCATTATTCCTGGCCTTGGCCATGGCAATCCCACTTCCAAGTTTTATCAACCTCGAGTTTTTCTAGGTATTACTCATTAGTGTTCTATATGTTCCTGTTCGTGCATGCTGAAAAGTTGAACGACTTGGGCCTAGACAAGGTTTCTAAGAAAGGGAGTGATCCTAAATCCATGTTCGAGTGGACCCTCTCGGTTCGAAAACAACCCAAAGGCAAGGGTTATGAAAAATTCATCACAGACTTCGTGTATAGGGTCTATACAATTATACATGGGACACATTTGCCCAGGATTTTTCCTGAACAGAAATAGATTCTCTAGTTTAGTGAGAAACATTATGTAGGGGACTCATACTTGTTCGAGGATCACACTAAATTCAGAGTGTATGGCTGTGAGATTCCTCCATTCCACTTTCCAATAGTCATGCCCATGAGAATATTCATTGTGGATTTCATTACGCAAGTCCTGAGTGTAGACCAAATTCATTATGTTCCCGCAAATAAATGCCATGTCTTCAAACTCCCAAGCGTAGTAGGGTCATTTACCATCAATTCACGACATGGGTTCCCTTTGGTTCAGGATCTGCTATAGAATATGAAATTGCAGCAAGGTGACACATGGCATTACGATCCTAAGGGAGTCATTGCACAAAGAGGAATAATATTAAGTCCTTAACCTATGAGCATGATTCCAGACCAAATATTGAATGGAAAGCTAATTCTGACTCATAGCCTTTGGATACAGAGATGGAGACTTGCTCCCTAACTATAGACGAGCCTTGAAGAAAACTCTATAAGAAGGAGAATTAGAGACAAACAAAACGTTATGAATTTTTTCTAAGTTTTTGGTCCTATCTGTTATGATCATGTATAAGAATTTTGGGTTATGAAATTCATATTTTGAGAAGCTGTTTTGAGGCTAATATAATATAAATCCTATTTTCGACTGAATTCCACTTACTTTGGTGAACAATATGTATATGTGTTTCTCTTGTTAGTGTTTATCAGTCATTCTATATATGTTATTTATTATATTCTGTGTGTAAAATCCGTTGGCTGGAACTTGTTTAATTTCATGAATTTTTTTATGTTCTCGTAGAGAAAGGATAACACCCATGCTTCGAATCAGTATGTAAGCTTAAATCACGCTCCATGAAATCTCACCGTTGCATGTTTATTCCATATTTTCTATTCCTCTAATCCTTGATGAATCAGATCCTTAGCTTATTTAAGCTTAGTCTCATCGAGATTACTTCTTAAATTCCTCTATTCACAACACTTTCAGATTAAGGTATGTTCATTGGTTTAAGTTCGGCCTTATCGATGCATTCCAATTAAATACAATTTCTCGAAACTTGTTCCTAGTCGTAATGCCTCTATAATATCAACATCAAGAACCTTTATTATTCTTGAATCATTATACCATAAACTTCCTGAATCAAAGAATGTAGAGGAAGATGCAAGTTGGATCATTATCCTAGTATTTTAATATTTCCTAGGCACTGGTCTCTTGACAACCTGGTGGTTGTTTGTAGGAGTGACAACATGTTGATTGCTAAATTTTACCAATATAGTTCAATTATTTTCAATTGTACTTAGTTAACTTACCTCTAACAATTAATAGAGTCAGTTTAAGGTTAGTTGAGCTTTGAGAGAATATTCTAACTCAGATATCTTTCAGTTAAATGATCAATCAACCCAAAATAGTTGAGAAATGAATGGAATTAGATCTTCTTAGCTAGAGTGGAGGAGACAAAGGCTAAAGTAACATTAATTGTCTACTCGTTGAGTGTATTGTTTTTTCATGCAGTGAGGAGATTAATTCCTTGGGAATTATGCAAGGAAATAGGGAATCCCCAATTTTTTAGGAGCTCAAATTAGCTTGAAATCGCACAAGGAAATAAGAGGGTGGAGGAGGAATAAATTGGATAAGTGTTGGTCAAAGGTTCTAATTCAACACATAGAAAAAATTTTCTTTTCCAGGTGGTGCTGAAAGCTAGAACAAGTAATTTTAGTAGCTTCTCTATTAAACTAATTAATGCAAAAAGTATCGAGGGGTTTTTCCCAGTTGGGTTCCACTAGAAATCACTGTGTACTTATGGTTTTGGTTGTGTCATGTTTATTCAAGTTGTTCTAAATTGTGATTTTAATTTCGCAGATTAGTAGAGTATAATTTGTGATTCCTCATTTTAGTTTGATTTTTTGAGCAGTTGCAATTTATATCAAATTTCTACATAATTATTAGTTATATCAGTCTACCCCCAAGAAGAAATGTCTCCATATTAATAATTGTATTCAGGCTTCTGTGATCCATATCTTATGTGTTAAGATATCTTTTCGGAGATAATAACATTAGAGATAAATTATTGACACGTTTCGAACCATCTAGTGTGGTCAAGGCTAAATCAAGATGAAATTTGGTGGTAAGGGAAAGAGGGGTATACCCCCCTTCCTTAATGGTTAATTAAGAAACTCATAATTCAAAGCATTATTGATGAATGTAAAAGTGCAATATTGATGCTTTTCTATTTTTGTTAGGTCAATATTGATGGATGTACAAGTGAAATATTGTAGATATTGTAGCATTTTGTTCAAAAAATTTAAGGTAAGAATTATTTAGATGGTCATAAATACATAGTCCATTCTGACCATGTCCACTAGTTTCAATTTTCTTATGTAAATCATGTATCTAAACTAATTTTTAGCTCAATGTATTTTAATATAATATATATTCTCAGTTCTTGTTAAATAAAAAAATGGAGTAGTTTAAGACCACTTATAACTCTTTTTGAGTGGGTAGTATGGGTTATGGGTGTACTAGAGCTTACAATAAGTACTAAGCCCATTGTCTTGGCTTATTTTGGAAGAGGTTCGCTATTGGAGGTGTTATAATATTTCATTTGGAGTGGGTGGAGCTCTTGCAAATAAAATCCATATAGGGAGGTGCTACTTGAGAAACAAGTATCTTTACCACATGAAATTGTGTAAATTAGACATTGTATAGTTACATCAATTTTTGTGTGTATATTTTCCTAATTTTATCCCTAGGTGAATGAACCATTAAGTATTTTGATTGAGTTGGGGACCTACACAAAAGGGCATTACTAGTTTCTTAGTAGGGTATCTTTTAAAGATTCAAGTATTATGCCTATGTATAGTATTAGAGACAACTATTCTAGTTTGAAAAATCATACATATAGCATGTAGGTAGATATTCAATAAAAACATGTAATTTACTATTAAAACTAGTATTTTTTTAGTGAATATCATCAATTTAATAATATATGTAAAAACTAGGTGAATTTTTTTAACTAAATGGGAGAATCACACACACACACACACACACATATATATGTGGTGTGTTTTTTCTACTACAACATATGTGCATCATATGTATGAGTTATATATGAGTGATGTATTTCTATCCATTAACTAAGTTTCCATTCCTACGAAGGTTTTTTAACACTTAATGATAGTTATGGTTGTCCTCAGATCTAGTGTTCAAGTGTGTGATACATGTGTTGCACTACCAAAAGATATTAGTAGATGAATCCCACCCCCCATTACATGTGATATCTTCCTTTTTAGGACTTTATTTCCATTGGTCCCATGAGGGATACTTTAACATGTTAAAGTGGCCATGGGGAACCCAAAGGAAGAAAATGCATATCACTACCCACACACATATATTAAGTGGATTTTTGTACTTAATATAATTTATTTAAAGACATTATCTCTATTGACCAAGGTTCCATTCCCATGACAATATTATCAACAATTTAAAGTAGTTATCGGGGCACCTACATGTAGTGTGAGGAATGCATGATACTACCCATGCACACATAAGTGGAATAATTCCACCTCCATGTTATACTTAATTCCCTCAACTTAAATCCATTCTCTCAATTAACCAAGGATTTATTCAAATAAGGACCTTTGTTATAAAACCTTAAGATAGCCATGGGGGAAACCAAAAGTAGCGTAAGGCATATATGAAAATACCAACATAGAAATAAGTTGATTAATGCCTACCACCATGTTTTCTTTATGTTCCTCCCTTTAATTTTGTTTGGTTATGATTGATGGTAAATCGATTAGGGTTTATCTCCATTGAGATAGGTTCAATCTAAGTTTCAATGCCTATATGTACTTCATTTATTTAGGTTTTTTGTTTAAAAGAGGGGAGGAAAAAAATCCTTAGTATATACAAGCATAATAAATGTGCAATGAAAATGCTTATGTCACTAACACAACTATTCTGATTAATAATAATTTACAAAAAGCTGAAATTTCTACATATAATCATACACATTTTCTCCAAAAACATTTCTAGGTAAGAAGTATATAATGGAAAAACCTATGACATAATGGGGACAATTAAGATATAGAGATGGT
The DNA here is from genome assembly GCA_034641835.2 of Pinus albicaulis. Classification (NCBI taxonomy): domain Eukaryota; kingdom Viridiplantae; phylum Streptophyta; class Pinopsida; order Pinales; family Pinaceae; genus Pinus; species Pinus albicaulis. The sequence continues at coordinate 527,714,562 of CM076573.1, read as the reverse complement.
GGATTCTGGATATAAAAGTGTATGATAACATGGAAGGGATACTTGATATATGGACACCTATGACACAATGGGGAATTGATATGTATATAAATGGTGGATTGTAGATAATAAAGCATACAATAACATGGGAAAGACTCTTGTTATCAAGATAAAAAAAAAATGAAGAGGTCATGGAGAATCCAAGTTCGTGTGGGGTGGAAGGTGATCTCTCTTGAATCCCAAGGGTATCAAATGAAAAGGAAATGTGATTAATGATGAAAGGATGGAAAATAGATGTTGTCTTTGGGAAAAATAGATTTTAAAGTTTTCAAAAATTCATATATACAAAAACTTCATATCCAATAGGTCTTATTGAGTTTCTTAGACTTAGGAGTTATTGGCTTGCCTAATTATAAGATAGGTTCATAGCATTTTTTTGATAATTGGATTTTAATTTTCAAGGTTATTTTTAGAGTAATATTGAATTAGTTGAAGGTGAATTTATCTCACTGTAATATTCCCATTTAGCCCAAGCTAATGGGAATATCTTATTTTTCCTTATTTTATCTTGCATTTCATGTTTATGAATAAAATATGAAGGAGGACATGTAAAACTCCTAAAAACCATGAATAAATCAATGCCTATGTAAACAGAGACATATTTGGGCCATGTAAATAATCTCTTGCAGGTGTGAATGGGTTTAAAGCACAATACTGGGTCAACCTTGACCAAATCAATAACGCAGTCTAGGTGCAATGAACCTCATGGATACACAGCGCAGTTCTAGACAGAGGCTCCACATGTGAAAGGGGTTAAACCATTGAGGTGGTTTAGGGTTTGAGAGGGATTTCATCCTATAAAATAAGGAGGAGGACAACAGGAGAAGGTTGTTGATGCTATTATTTTCTGAAGGTTTTGTCTGTTGAGACACACCTTTTGGGGTTATCCTGTTTAGGATCCCCACCTCCTTCCTTGAGCAGCTCTTAGAGGAGTCTTGTTTGTCTAAAACACTATCCGGCATTTGGCCAAGCCTCATCTTGCATCTACAGCATAGTCCTGCTTAGGATTGGGTTTTCCATGTGAGCTGCAGCAAGTGGGACACTAGATCTGCTCAGATCTAGCATGTACTGGTGCCTCTTCTCAATGAGTGTGTCTTTTAACCTCCTGGAAGAGTGCATTAGTGGGTTGAGCTTCATATCCATACATCAGAAATAGGCCAAAGCATTCTCAGGGACAAAAATGCAGTCCCTCTTCCATGAATGTGTTATTTTCAAGAGCAGAGTTGCAGGGTGACTTGGCATTATTTTCAGAGGAGAGATCTCTAGTGAAGGGTTCCTTCCTTTCACTGTGGTGATCCATGGATTGGCCAACCAATCCATGTTAGTTCATATCTAATCTACTATATATGTTATTATTTAGAATTTTTTGAATACTCCTGCAGATCTGTGACTTAGATCTTAGATCTACTCTTGTACCTTCATGTTTTGTTGAGATCCCCAAGGGGAGTGTATAAAGGAGCATTTCTTGTTTACAGATATCAGATCTAAAATTTTATGTACAGATTTGTTGTAGATATGAGTTGTAATCTACTATATTCCTCAACAATGAAAATTACGCTGTTAAGCTCTTTCTGCATTTTCTTGTGTTGTAGTGTCTCATTCTGAAGCCTAGATCCATGTAAAACTTCTGTATTTCTTTGATATATTGCATAAATCATATAAAAGGTCTGATATAATGATTTTTATACTTATTTTCATCCAATTCCTTTATAATTTACGCTGCATATGCTTTTTTCACATTTTGCATACTCTAGGTTGTGGGAAATCAGCAATTTTAAGCCTAGTCGGGATTGGAGGAACTGTTTAATATAGCTAGGATCATTTTTTTAACCTGAAATTTGGTATAGTAGTTTAAAATGACCTAATATAGAAGATCCAACCATCATTCATCCTTATTTTTATGAACATCCCTCAAACTACTCATTTTAGGGCATGAATCACTGCTTTTCCCCACCCTTTTGAGTCAATAAGTGAAGTAAAATTGTTGCTGCTGCTTAGAATAAAGGATCAGTCATCTAGAATCAGTTAAATATGATTTATTTCTGCTCTCCAACTTTATAATACCTTAGGGTATTCTTAATGTTGTAGAAAATCCCTATATTGCTACATTTCCCCACTTGGGAAGGAGAATATAGGCCATATACTTGCTAAGGTCCTTACATCTGCTGGTGAGATTTTTTTTTAAATCTAATGATATTTTCTACAGAGCCATGCTCATGGTTTGCTGAAGCTCCACATTGGTAATAACTCAAAGTATTCCCAATAATGTAGCTGTTCCCATTTTGGAACATTACAGTGGTATCAAAGTTTCCATCTTGGCTCAGCCTGTGGATTTCAGATCCAATCAGAAAGAAAGATCTTTGGCACAGCCTGTGCATTCTTGGCTCCAATATGTCTTCAGAGGGAGGAGAACCTATCACTGATAGAGATCAGAGGTATCATGGAAGAAGACAGAAGAAAAATGATTACACCATTGAAACCCCTTTGTATGGAAGAATAAAAGGAGTAGAGTTATCTAACATTATTTCTCAAGATTTTCATGAGTTGGAGGGAGAAATCATGGGAGTGAGGATTGGAAGATCAACAAATATCTTGATGAGGTCTGCACAAGAGGGTAGCCCCACTACTTCATCTGATGTGTGTGAGCATGCAACCACACAATCTGATCTACAACGTTGCAACATTCCTGCATTCTTTGCAAGAGGATAAGAAGGAGGAGAGACACCAGAGGAGGAGACCCTTGGTGACTACCTCCGAGAATATGAATCTGAGTCTAAAAGATTCAAGGAGAATTTAGGCTTCCTTGAGTTTTTTCAGCTCAAAGAAGGGAGAAGATCCATGAAGATAACTCCATTTCAGAACCTTGCTAGGGGGGTAAAGATCTGCTACATGATTTGCTAAGGGAAAAGGCCCTACTTCAGCAATATCATTCTTCTCAAGAATAAGACATGAATGTCCTTTCCTCAATGAGAGGTCAAGAAAGTGGGTCTCTTATTGATGGGGAATACTCCATTGTTGAAGATGAGGAAGAAGTAGAACTGAAAGGTTCCTCCAGCGCTGTGACATCAGGAGGGAATCTAACTTTGTTAAAAGATGGATTTGAAAATATTTCTTCCACTATGGGGGCCCTTGTATCTCTGCAAGGAGGTCCCCAGGATCTCATTCATGGAAAAGATGATCAGCATGTGCCTATGATGATAGACAAGGAGACAAAACAAAGAAGCACCTTAGACTGTGAAATCTTGCAGAAGGTGGGCAATGAAGAAGAAGATGGGGGAGTTGCTCCAACCTCTCCTTATTATGGTACTTCCACACAACAATTAGAGATGGATTTCTGCAGTGGAAGTAGTCATATTAAGTTCCCATCGGTAATTCACATGGGAATGAGCCATGAGACATATTTATCTTGTGGTGTACCCCCTAGGATACCACCTGATTCAGATTTGATGGGAGATGTTTCATGCATTGATGCTCCTTCCAAGGAAGGGAGCACCAGAAGACTATGCTATAGTGATGAGCATATGGAGGAGGTACAAAGAAAGGGAGAGCATTTTTCCTTTGACTTCACTATCTATCCTCACCTCTCAAATTGCATTGAGGAGATATGCTGCAAGAAGAGAAAATGACACCATCATGAAACATGGGAGGCAAGATTTGAATCAGGAGACAAACTTGTGTGAAGAACACTCTTCCCTGCTGGAAGAGAGATGGTGGTCTCACATGCATGCTTTGGCCAAAACAAAGAGGCTTTGGACATATGATAGCCTTCCATGGAAGACTAACTCCCAAGAGCTTCCTCTTTCTTTGAAGGATGTGCATGAGCAAGGGAGGAATAGCAACCTTCCATCTCACACCTTGGACATGGAGGATGTCAAGAAGAAGAGAAGCAACATGGTAGCCACTTCAGTTGGTACATTATCAGCGCTGTCATTATTGGACACATTAGATCCCTATTGGAAATCCCAACTGCTAGTAGGATATTCCAAGGATATTCATACTTGCATGATTCTGGATGACTAGTTGCATGAGAAGAGTTATTCAATCCTTGAGGGAGTCATCTATAATCATGGTATAACTTTCTTTTCTAGAGCCTCCCAACTCAAGGGGAAGCTTCTACAAAGGGCTTATAAATAGTTACATCTTAGCCACACTTATTCTATGGAGCTCAACAATATCATATTGAGGAGCTATTACTGGGAGGGCTTTGAAAGGGGACTATATCAGCATTATCAGAGATGCATGAATTCAGTGGAGTTGGAGCAGCAATATGACTCTAAAGGAGAATTAAATCAGTCCTCTCTTCCTTCCCTTGTAGGAGAGAGTATATCTATGCACCACTCCATCGATAGAAGGAGAATTGTTGGTCGGGAGCATGCTCTTAATACATGTATTTTATTTTCTGACTTCATGCATTCTTACACCATGTTTTTGTAGGCCATGACTCCAAGAAGGAGTGTTATACCTTGTCAATCTCATGGAAAATATAAGGCCAAAACAGTTTCTGTACTTGGCCACTCCCTTGGTGGACAAAGGGAGATCTTGTTCCATGATGGGTGCTTCCCTAAGGCACCAAACATATCTCACACATTCAGCTACAGTGAGATGGCATGGGCTGCAAGTAAGTGGTGGGAAGACCACTTACCACATCTTGGTTTAATGCAGGCAGGAGATGCATTCTGCTGGTTCCACATGTGGGACTATGACCCACCTCCATATGTGCACCTTGCTATTGGTTTGTACATCGTTTTGCTCCCATACATTGATGACATGCTTGTACTTTTTATGGGAATTTATGGAGGGAGGATGGGAAGTATGCAGGTGCCCAATGAGCTGAAAAATCTCCATGTGTCTTGTGTCATATATTTCAGAGGGGACATTAGGCAACCCATGGGTGTTTCACATGAGATCTTGTTTCCTTATGGAATGAATTTTACACATCTCATATTGACTTTGGGGAAACCATTCATGGGGGTTTGGATTGGTGAGCATCTAGCTTATGATGGGAGCTTGATCTTTGATGATGTCACCAACGGAGAAGAATTCTTGTAGCACTCACCTTATCAGTTTCTTGAGGACAAGCAACATTTTGGAGGGGAGGACTGTAATATTCCCATTTAGCCCAAGCTAATGGGAATATCTTATTTTGCCTTACTTTATCTTGCATTTCATGTTTATGAATAAAATATGAAGGAGGACATGTAAAACTCCTAAAAACCATGAATAAATCAATGTCTATGTAAACAGAGACATATCTGGGCCATGTAAATAATCTCTTGCAGGTGTGAATGGGCTTAAAGCACAAGACTGGGTCAACCTTGACAAAATCAACAGCGCAGTCTAGGTGCAATTAACCTCATGGATACACAACGCAGTTCTAGATGGAGGCTCGACATGTGAAAGGGGTTAACTCATTGAGGTGGTTTAGGGTTTAAGAGGGCTTTCATCCTATAAAAGAAGGAGGAGGACAACAAGAGAAGGTTGTTGATACTATTATTTTCTGAAGGTTTTTTCTATTAAGACACACCTCTTGGGGTTTTCCTGTTTAGGATCCCCACCTCCTTCCTTGAGCAGCTCTTGGAGGAGTCTTGTTTGTCTAGACCACTATCCAGCATTTGGCCAAGCCTCATCTTGCATCTACAATGCAGTCCTGCTTAGGATTGGGTTGTCCATGTGAGTTGTAGTAAGTGGAACACTAGATCTGCTTAGATCTAGCATGTACTGGTGCCTCTTCTTAGTGAGTGTGTCTTTTAACCTTCTGGAAGAGTGCATTAGTGGGTTGAGCTTCAGATCCATACATTGGCAGTAGGAAAAAGCATTCTCAGGGCCAACAGCGTAGTCCCTCTTCCATGACTGTGTTATTTGCAAGAGTAGAGTTGCAGGGTGACTTGGCATTATTTTCAGAGGAGAGATCTCTAGTGAAGGGTTCCTTCCTTTCACTGTGGTGATTCGTGGATTGGCAAACCAATACATGTTAGTTTAGATCTGATCTGCTATATATGTTATTATTCAGAATTTTCTTAATACTCCTACAGATTTGTGACTTAGATCTCAGATCTACTCTTGTACCTTCATGTTTCACTGAGATCCCCAAAGGGAGTGTATAAAGGAGAATTTCTTGTTTATAGATCTAAAATTTTATGTACAGATCTGTTGTAGATCTGAGTTGTAATCTACTGTATGCTTCAGCAATGAAAATTACGCTATTAAGCTCTTTCTGCATTTTCTTGTGTTATAGTGTCTCATTCTAAAGCTCGGATCCATGTAAAACTTCTGTCTTTCTCTGATATATTTCATAAATCATATCATAGGTCTGATATACTAATTTTTATACTTATTTTCATCTAATTCCTTCAAAATTTATGTTGCATATGCTTCAGTCACATTCTGCATACTCTAGGTCACAGGAAATCGGCAATTTTAAGCCTAGTCGGGATTGGAGGAACTGTTTAATATAGCTAGGATCATTTGTTTGACTTGAAATTTGGTATAAGAGTTTCACATGACCTAAGATAGAAGATCCAACCATCATTCCTCCTTATTTTTATGCACATCCCTAAAATTACTCATTTTAGGGCATAAATCACTGCTTTTCCCCACCCTTTTGAGTCAAGAAGTGAAGTGAAGTTGTTTCTGTTGCTTAGAATGAAGGATCAGTCATCTAGCATCAGTTAAAGATGATTTATTTTTTCTCTCCAACTTTATAATGCCTTAGGTTATTCTTATTGTTGTAGAAAATCCCTATATTGCTGCATTTCCCCACTTGGGAAGGAGAATATAGGCCATATACTTGTTTAGGTCCCTACATCTGCTGGTGAGATGTTGTTTTACGTCTAATGAACTATTCTATAGAGCCATGCTCATGGTTTGCTAAATATCCACATTGGTAATAACTCAAAGTATTCCCAATAGTGTAGCTGTTCCCATTTTGGAACATTACACTCACTCAATAATTCAATGAGAGAGCGAGAAAAAATAATAAATAAATAATGTTATTGCATGTAAAATACTACATATAAACACTTACATGGACTAAATTTCATTTGAATTTTCTCTTTAAATAATGGGTTCATTTCATATTTAAGGTACAAGTTGTTATTCACTAGTTGTGACAAATAAGATCCCTTTAATTTGGTCAGATTGCAACTCAATGGTAAATCAAAAGGAGTTTACCTCTATTGAGACAAATTCAACATAAGTTTCAATGCTTACACACATCCTTCAACCACCTAGATATCCTAAATAAAAGAGGGGAAGCAATAAATGCATTATATGTATACAATGTTAAAAAATGTCGACACAAAAAGGAAGGAGAAAATGTTAATATATACATTATATGCAGAAGAATGGAAAGGAAAATAAAAATCTTTTTCTAATATAAATCTAAATCATATAATCACTCCCTCGGTCTCACTCTAAAGCTCATGAGAATTAGTTCTTATCCTAATGATTTTCATTTTTTTCTTAGTGTTGGTCAAAATAGAGAGATAATTACGATTATCAAGGGTGGGGTTGATCACCTCCTTATAGTATCTAAGCTTCCTTTTACCCTCCAACTCCTAATATTCCCACAACTTGTCCTTAAACTTGGGGGTAAGAGTATTTTTTATACTATCTTTTCTTTCCATACTTATCTTCTCCTTAAATCCCCAATGGTTGAGCCAATACTGGGCATCCTTATGCCACCCACGCTTGAGGTGAAGGTGGTGGTTTTTACTACAATTATAAGCAATTTTTGGGAGAATTTTGGATTCCATGTTGTAAAGATTCTTCATATACATCAGATATATAAACATAGGCATACTTTCAAAGGGGGATAAACCAACTTTGATAAAGAGGATAAGATATGGAGTATTTCCCTTGATCTTTATGTTGTAGGTTATGAATTGATTTTGAATCATCTCAATATTCCTCCATGAATCTCTGGATATACTGCAACCCCAAACTTCACATCTGTATAAGACAACAGGTGTGATGAGAGTCTCAAAGAGGAACCTCTTTTTACTCCAAATGTAAATATCAGCTGACTTACAATTATTTTGAAGCTCATAATAAGCTTTCCAACCTCCAATAATCCTTTTATTGATGCTATAATTCTAGTTGAGTTGATGAGGGAATTCAATGCCCAAATATTTATAAGAAGAAATATGTTCTAAGCACTGGTTATTATACACGAAACTACCATGGGTGATCTTTTTGGATTTAATGATCATGAATTTAGTCTTGTCGGTATTAACGATGATACCCATATTGGAGCAGTAAACATGAAGAGTCTGAAGTTGCTTGTCAAGGTCATCATGGATTTTTGCAAGAAGAACGATGTCATCAGCATAAAGGAGAAGAGTAATGAGAACACTAGCAAGCTCAGTGCCCTTGCATCCCGCAGTTTCCATACACTCCTCTAGCTTATCGATGTATATGCAAAAAATAGTATGGGATAAGGGACACCCTTGCTTAACTCTGATATTGCATTTAATGTATTTATATTGGCGAGCCCTTGTATTGCACCAAGAGTGTTGGAACTCCCAGGGGCTTCCCTACTTTACTTTATCAACCCTGGGGTTCGTACAAAATTGGAGGTGAGTGTTATATACATAGTAGATGCATTCTATTCATGTCATCCTCTTACACTCTACGAAAGGGTGCTAATTCTAGGGGTTCTCAGTGAAGTCTGTCACACTTCAATGAAACTAAAAAAAATTGCATAAAGGAAATGATAGAAAGGAAACTAAACTAAATTGTTGAAAAGAAATGACAAGAAAGGAAACTAATTTAACTTGCTGAAAATAAATGGCAGAAAATAAACTAATTTAAATTGCAGAAAGGAAATGACAGAAAGGAAACTAATTTAACTTGCTAAAAATAAATGGCAGAAAGGAAAATAATTTAAATTGTAGAAAGGAAATGATGGGAAGGAAACTAATTTAATTTATGCACTATCTACCATGCTTCTATTCATGCAGCTACGCTATCCATGACTTAATTCTAATTGAAAAAGTGTTCATTTGCAGCTTGGAGGAAAAAGGGCTAAAGAGGCTAATGGAGGGCTTAACACATGAAACAAGGCTTAGAAGTGGAAGGAGGGGGTTTAAACCTTACTAAAACTTTATTATAGTGTAAAAAAATGCTTTGGAGCAGAATGATTTAACAAGTGTAATGGCGGAGCTACGATGGAGGATGGAGTGTGATATGTGATATGCGATATCGCAATCACAATATCGCCAAGTTGGAGGGATAGTGGAAGTGTTGTTTAGGAGCGTGAGCGAAATGTGAAATGCGATGGGGATAAAAACTGCGAAGTGTGAAATGCAACATGATAAAAGTTGCGAAATGAAAAATGCAATGGGGAAAAATTTACGAAGTGCGAAGTGCGACGGTGACATGGCAATAGGACCAGTGGCAGAGTGTAATGACAATATCACAATTGATGTTGGGAGCGGTAAGTCTTAAGAGAAAAGGGAAAAAGTTGTGAAATTTGATTTCCGATTTGCGATGTGGCGGAGCACGGAGGATTATTGCAATTGGCATTTAGAGCGGTAAGTCTTCAAAGCAAAAAGGAAAAGGTCACGAAGTGTGAGGTGCAATACGAGAAGGTGTAGCGATGCTAATGCGATAAGGCCGAAATTTGTGAAGTGCAAGATGCCATGGGTGACGTGGAAGTGGAGTACGGTAAGAAAATCGAAATCGGGGCTTGGAAGCAGAAAGTATTAACAGAAACTAATAGAAGATGCGAATTGCGATTGTGATAGGGAATAAGTCTTTTAGAAGAAAAGGGATCGAGTTCCAATGCTTTTTTGAGTATTTTCATTAAAAAGGTAAGGAGAGGTGAAAAGGGAAAATAGTTGAAATGTTGAAGAATGGAAAAGGAAATGGAAGGGGTTTTGCGATGGCCGAGATGATCGGGAAAGTCCAAGGTAAAAGAGCACATGCAAAACATTAATGGTTTCTATGAATAGAAAGGGTGCGACAGCTGATTGGAAGAGAAAAGGAGGGAAATGGAGTGTAACATAGGTGTTTGGAAGCGTAACACAAAGATGGAAAATGAGGTAGGGAGGTGCCACTCGAGCTTCTCTAAGGCTTTAGAAATATGTCTCGCGATCAACCCTCCTAATTTATGCATGAAATTCATATGAAATGCATGATAAAAAAAATGGAAAGAAAGACTGAAACTAGTATTGCAACTCTACCCTAAACTCAAACAGAAAGCAATTTTTGGCATGTGGGAAGGTCTACCCTGCTCAAACTCTATTGATAGAGATGAGAGGGGAAGACTGCCTCACAGTTTTATAGAGTTTATCAACTATTCTACAGTGCAGATAAGCAGATTAAATCTATAGCAACAAACTATAATAGCAATGAAAATATCAGAAATAAAACTAGCTAAATAACGGAAAGGAAAGAATGAAACAATAGAGAAGCCGAGGCACATGGATTGGAACCTAATCCATGAGCCTCGCTCCCTGAAACTAGATCAGTAAAACAACATTTATCTACTCATTTCATTCCAAAAAATATAGTCTTATTACATCCCGAAGGTCTTAAACAACAAAAGCCTAATAGAATGGAAAATGAATGGCATGGGATGGAATGGAATGGACTACATCAAATGGACCAGAATCCATGGGAATCGACCCTCATTAACTCTTTATCAGCTTTATTTATCCTCAAGGGAAGCTACCAACAACTCCCTAAAAAATAGGCAATGAGTCCACTTGATTCCAAGTGAAGTATGGCTTGAGTGCACTTGGTCTTGAGTTGCTTGGCTTCCTATGGAATTCGAATTGCTGGAGGGGATCTCATGAGGATCCTTTGGTTGCCTTTGAGAGTTAAGGAGGGTGGACAACCCCCTTGAATCTCTCCAATATTTCTCCCTAATTTCATGATATTGTGTTTATTTATTCTTCACTCTTGATCTTCTAGTGGCAGGGAGCAAGTCCCTAAATTATTTCATTCTCCAAATCTGCATAATCTGCCAAATATTCTCACAAAATTCTACAAAAATAACCAATATTAGGCACAAATATGCCATTGCCTTTAAACCTTCCTAAGAAAATATTAAAGCATAAGAAAACATTATTAAGTGCAGAGGGAAAGATTTAATATATCTTTTCATGTGCATAAGGAAGGGAGATGGGCCTAAGAAAGGTTAGATGGACCTTATTTTATGTCTAATTTAGAGGCCCATCATAGACCACCCCTAGTTTGTCTTAAGCTTGGCAGAGATGGTCTGGTAGAGACGGATCACATCAATCCTCACTGTCTAGTAGAGATGGATCACATCAATCCTCACCTCACGAGGAACAATGATATCTTTAAATAAATTTTAAATAATAATTTTAAATATTACATCATATTTATATTTTAATTAGTTCAAAATAAATTAATTTCATAAAATGATAATAATAAAAAGTTTAGATAAAAAAAGAAAATTTTTAAAAATGAGGGTAGTTAGATAAGAAAAAGGGAAAAATCAAAAAATGATATTACCCTCATGGATGAGTTCAATTTTTAGATGGTCCTATGTGCACCAACTTAACTAAGAAGTATATAAATACCCTATTCTATATGAGGATATGTAAAAGAATGATATTATAATAATGAGCGAGAGCTTCAAAAATCATCATAAGATTTTCTTTTTCTTTTTGATTTAATTTTATTTAAGTAAACTATGTTTTCTTTAATTTAGTTTAAGTAATATGATTTTTTTGTAAGATTATAATATTTTGTTTTGTCGTTTATATATATATATATATATATAAAAAGAGGTGAATCAAGTAATCTACTTTACATTTAGTTATTTGTAAATTTTTGGGGGTTTTTTTCATCATAAACTTAGTCATAATTAGAAATTTGAATTTTTAATAGAGTTTGAATCTTAAATCTCCCAATTTTCACAAGATTCACATTACTTAAATAACTAATTAAACTAGCATATATATAAACTCATTACATTAAAATAATTACATTATATAAACTCATTTACTCACAATTTCACAAATTTTCAATTATTAACAAAATTTCAAAATTTTAAACAAAATCAACCCTATAAAAAGTTAAAACTAAATTCTAAATAACAAGTTAATTAAACTAGTGCCAAAATGGGTTGAAGAGATTGTTGTTCATGTTTAAGCAGCCCTTGGTTTGGTTTGTGCTGTACTACGGACTAATAACAACATTTTTTAATGAAGAGAAATGGAACCGACTCAACAACGTAGACATTAAAAGTTTCGTATATCGCGGATGATTAGGGTTGTCCAACCCTCTAGGTTTTGTTTTGTTGGATTAGGGTTGTCAAATCCTCTAGGTTTTGTCATGGACGATGATTAGGGTTGTCAAATCCTCTAGGTTTTGTTTCGTTGGATTAGGGTTGTCCAATCCTCTAGGTTCTGTTTTGTTTTGTTGGATTAGGTTTGTCAAATCCTCTAGGTTTTGTTTTTGATGGAGGCCGTGTCGAGACAGAGATTGTCAGTCTCGGGAAGAGACTAGTGTGGTTCAGCCTTTCCCACAACAAGCCTGCATCCATTTTTTTCCCACATCCAAACCAAATTTATATCTCGCAATTAACAACTGCAGCCGCAGTGGCCGCAACAGGCATTCATGCAGCAGGCGGGCAGGCATGACGCCAATACTAACTACCTTTTAAAGAAGAGAAGACGATCCTCCAGCTTCAGTTGATGCCGATCATACTGATAACATTCACATGGGTTGTATTTTCTCGGCTCAGAAATATATTGGATTTCCCCGGGGGAATGCCCGCTTTTCAAATAACAATACAAAGAATTTGTAAAAGCCAAGCTGCCAGCCGCTACTGGGGACCGGGGTCGTCGGGATCTTGATGGTCTTTATTCATGAAATTATTGCCCTGAGAGCCTGAGAAGAGAAGAAGGTGCAATGAAGAGGGTCGAGTCCGTGACAGAAGGGGGTGTGGGAATCTACTGGAGCCTGCAGGCAGCTGTAAAGCTTGACCTTTTGTCTTGAGACACGGAGTCTGAAAGTATGCAAAGTCCTGGCCTATTAATTCCATGGAATAATATATGCAGCTTGCAAGTTGCAGAGTTCCAAGATGCCTTTTCTCTCTTTCAGACATTGTTAAGTCACACATGCATATCAAACATTGTATTAAATAGTTTGATTTATATATATATATATATATGGGTTTAGTTTAATTTCTAGAATAAATGGTTTTTTAAAAGTATTTCTGGTTAATTTCTAATGTACATTGTATTAATTTTAATTAAAAGATTTTTAAAACTTGAATTTAAATTGGAGTGAGTATCCAAAGATTTTTCATGGTGAATCTATTTATGCATTCAAAATTTTATTTTAAACAATAAAAAATCTTGAAATGTATTTTGTGGTGAAAAATGCTATTTGGTCTATATAAGTTAGACTAATGTACATTGTATTAATTTTAATCAAAATTTGAGAAGATTTTTAAAAACTTGAATTTAAGTTGGAGTGAATGCCCCATGGTTTTTCATGGTGAATCTATTTATGCATTCAAAATCTTATTTTAAACAACACAAGATCTTGAAATTGTATTTTGTGGTGAAAAAGGCTATTTGGTCTATAAGTTAGACTAAACTTGTGTGTGTGTATATATGTGAATTTATTTTTATTTTTTATTTTTTATAGAATTTTTTATTATTATTTGTTAATTGAGTTTAGCTTTGGTGATTGGATGGAATAGTGATTAGTTTTTTGAATACTTTTTTTTTTTTCAAAAAATAAGAATGTTGGAGTGTTTGAATTTTTTTTTAATGGAGGAAATGGATTCAGCATCATCAAGAACCCTTGGGACATACAAAATCCTGAAGTTCCACAACTATAACCAAAATTTTCAAAAATTTATGCCTAATTTTCTCATAATCTTGCCCAAATTATATTATATTTTTAAAAATATCAAATCTTTTAGACATCTTTTTTCAAAATTTTTAATTAAAAAAATGTTTTTACTTTACACTTACCAAGTGTTGAAAGAGATGAAATCTATCAAATTACAAATATCATTTTGATTATAAAATTTGAGAAAAGGTTCTCGTGATCAAATCTCTCAAGATGTAAACCTCATATTTTGTGTAAAATTTGAGGAATTTTCACTAGAAATTTGATTTCTTTGGATTCCTAGTATATCCAAATTTAATATAGATCTATGATAATTTTTAATAATATTATTTATATTTATACAAAATTTACATTTTTATTATGTATAAAGTTTTTATTAAATAAAAAAATTACTATATATCTCTCATGCACCGTAAAGAAAGGTCTTTCAAAACATTTTGGTTAGTTATGTTAATTTATATGGATGTGAGGTCTAGTGTTGTAGTAGTTGTGAAGGAAAATATAATCCAAAATCCTACAATCTTAAGATTAAAGGAAATATACTCTATCATATCATTTTAATAGAAGCAGTCATTTTCCCAATTGAAAGCATAGTTATGACTAGGTACCTTGTATAAGAAGAAGTTAAACAACCTGGAAGGCAAGAGGTTTCTATAAGGAGGTAATCTAGAATCTCAAAAATGAAAAATATTTCTTTGCCTTGATAAGTATAAAGAAGAAAATAAACAGCCCATAGGTATAAACTAATAGGTGATAAGGTGTACTATATATTAAAACATTCATTATGTAAGGTTGTTTGTTCAAATACCTATGTCAGGAGTGAGGGAAGTTGTGGGGATTTAGTGGCTATAGTGGTAGCAATTGGAATTGAACTCATGTCACACTAGTAGATCTTGACCTAGTTACAAGTTTCTCAAGTTAAGAAAAACAAGATGAAGATTTTTTTTTTTAATTAAAATAAGAATAAATTGTCTTGAGCTTCATAGTAAAATTGGGCATAAAACATTGTTAAAATAAGAACAAATTGTCATGAGTTTCATAGTAAAAAATGAGAATTAGTCAACTTTGTTTATCTTAGTTGATTTGGATGACTGTTTACTACCCTCCACACACTTGTTCAATTCTTACAAATGACATGCTCAACATGATGATTTTAAGGTCCCACACATAGATAGAGGTATTAGAGGAATAACATGTTATATAAAAATAAATGTTTCTTCTCACATGTAGCTTCATAAGATAGACTCCCTGAGTCGATAAAATTGGATAAAAATCTATGACATTATTGCTAGGAGGATTTATATTGCAGTTTGTTATTTCACATCTATTAAATTTTCCTTTTATAAGAAAAATAATTTAAATAAAAATTTCCCATATAATATCTTGAAATAAGGTACTGATAATATGTGGAATGAAGGTAACATCCTCTTGTCACAATACTTTAATGACAAAACTACAACAATTAAACTATACCTCAAATAAATGATTTCAATCTCAATCATTTATGGCTATAAGAGGACCTTATTTCAGCTAATAGATAGAATAAATATGTAGTGATTTGGTCAAATTTTATAGTCCTCAAGACTTAATAATTTGCAATGGCATAATCAGTGATCCAAATTTCAACTAGATGATTTGCATTCATGGGCTTCACAATAGTGACATGGATCATGCCAGTTATCCAATATCCCTATATCCAATTTTGAAAAAAGTAAAATTTTCTCTTTTTAAAGGATTTAAATAAGTATTTATGTCTTTTAAATTAGAAAGATAAAATTGAAAACCTCTATAATAAGGTTATATATATATATATATATATAGAGAGAGAGAGAGAGAGAGAGAGAGGATCCTAGTAAGTTTGGAGAAAAATTCTAATTGTAAAACTAAAGAAAAGATAAAGACATTGAAGGATACCAACTTGAAATTTTCAAAATACTAGGATTTGTCCTCATCCCTCACACACACAAACTCTTCAATTTAGTAGTGAAGCAATACTTTCCTGATCCATGGATATAGAATCTCATTGTATATATCTTTAAAAGCGGGGATAAAAGAATTTCTTCTAATCATAAGAAAGTTATGATTAGTCACATTTTAACCAAGTTGTAACTTATGATTAGTCACATTTTAACTAAGTTGTATTGATGAGGAGTGTTTGATTAATACAACTAATATATTTTGTTGTATTGAATTAATAAAAGCTTTTCACACCATTCCCAAGACAAACTTGTGGAAGAGGTTGGAAGAAATAATGAGGGTTTCTATGACAAGGTTGAATGAGAATGTTATTTTCAAGTTTAGGACTATTGAGAGTTGCCATTACAATCTTGGAAAGCAACTAAAAATTCTTGAAATATTTTTTGTTCCAAGTTATGTATGCCTATTAACATTGACAAAACAAAAATCATGATAATTAAATCTATACATATTACACATGATGCTTTCATATATTCCAAAAATAACTTGGAGTAAGTTTCTTCATAAAAACATCTTAGAATCAATACCCATAAAAAGCTAAAATGGAATTATAACATTGAGAAAATGGTAAGTGGACAATGGAACGCTTATTATGGGCTTGAAAACAATTGTAAGTCAATAGATATTTCAATATGGGTAAAAGAAAACTCCTTTTTAAGACTCTCCTCACTCCTATTATTTTATATGGGTGTGAGATTTGGGGTTGCAGTGGAGAGAAATATGGAAGAAGATTGAACAAATCTCAAAGCAGTTTATAACCTGCAATCTCAATATTAAAGGACACACACCCTATCCTATCATGGTTGCAGTGGAGAGAAATATGGAAGAAGATTGAACAAATATCAAAGCAGTTTATAACCTGCAATCTCAATATTAAAGGAAACACACCCTATCCTATCATCCTAATCAGAGCGAATTTTTCCCCATTTAAAGCATCACTATGACTAGGTATCTTATGTATAATAAGAAGTTAAAAAAACATGGAAGACAAATGATTTCCTAGAAGCAAACATGGAAGACAAACGATTTCCTAGAATTGCTTCTAGCTATAGCCAAAACAACCACCTTCCATTCAAGTAGGATTAAACAATCATGCTTGACTTTTGACTCGACAATTAGGGATAAATGAGGAGATTATTTTGCAAAATAATGATAGCTAAAAACGTTATTATCTCCGAATTTAAGGAGAAATTGTGAGATGATAAATAATTAGAGGGAGAAATAAAACTAAGCTATTATAAAGAGGCGATCAACCCAAATTTTAAAAATAAAAAATTATGTGTTTTTCTTTATTAGTGAAGAAAAAAAATAAACATTTTTAAAATAACAACAAATTTTCATAATCTTCTTAGAAAAACTAGTAGTTGGCCAATACTCAAAACAACACAAGATGAAAGAGTTTCAAAGTGACAATATTATACTCTTAGATTCTAGAACTTTTACGAAAAAAACTAGATTTTTTATTTTATTTTTTGAAATATCAAAATAAAATGATAAAAAATTTCAAATAATCTTTTATTTTTAAAATGTGAAATAAACATTTTCTAAAAATTAATCATTATCAAAATTATTTAAATTATGGTATATATTCAATTATTTTATTATTTAAACTTAAATTAATTTATTATTATGATGTTTTGTTTTAATTTTTAATGCATTTTCTTATTTCTTCTACTATTTTAAAAAATAACATCTATTTAAATTATAAATGCGTGTTATAATCATTACATTTTGTAATTATTGATATAATGTTGTGACTTGTTTGGAAGGAAAGAATTTTAGAGTACATCAAGTATCATCAAAAAAATATAATAATCTCAGTATTTTAAGTTAAAAATTTCGGGCGAAGCACATATCTTTTGATCAGTTCTTTTTCAATATTATTTTGTGAATTGGATGTTATAATTTGTTTATAGTTAGGTTGAATATATATCTATATATATATATTAGAATTATTTAATAATTTTTTATTATTTTTTAAATTATTTTTAAGTCAAGAGGTTTATTGTACAATCCAGTATGAGGGATATGTGTAAGTATGTCACGGTTCAAAAATTAATAAAAATAATTTTCGTTCATGCAAAAGAAAAAAAAAAGAAAAATTAAATAACCATATAAATAAACAATTAAAAATTTATTAACAAAACAATTAATTCAGTTGGTTATATTTCATTTTCACTGGTGAAGTAATAAATACAATATTTCTATGTCTATCTTAAATAATATAATTTACAGAGATAAAACATCCAATGAGTTATGAATAAAATATTTTAACATAAATTAATATAAAATGACTTAATACACATGTTATGTAATCTTTATAACTTTCAAAAATGCAATTTAAATAGTAAAAAAATACACATTGTTTTTTTCACTCTGAAATAAGTTTGTAATAAAAGAAACTTGATCCCTCTCCAGTCATGTTAAATCCGTGCTTTAGATGGATCTATATTAATTAATAAATTTAATTGACAGTTTGAATGGGCTTAATGATTAAGAATTTATGTTTTTTTCTAAGATCTTACAAATAGTATCTAATTTAACTATATCCTTAAAATTAAATAATAATTAAAAAATATTCATACACTTTTTTAAATGACAATAACAAACATTAACAAAATTGATTAGTTTTTAAATGACAACAAACATTAGCAAAAGTGATTAGTCTAAACTCATCTATAAAGATGGAGGTAAACTTGCTTTATGATTAAAGTAGGATCATTTTCATAGTTCCATTTTCATCCTGAGGTTTCACATGATTAAAGGATATTTGGCAGTCTTCAAGTTAAACTGAAAACATAAAAACTCCAGATACACAAGTTCCATCAAAGAAATAACGTAGCATGAATTTTCTTTTCGCTAATAAGACAGCCCGGAAAAGTGCACTCCGCATTCAGAATAAATCCGTTTTAAAAGATTTTGGCAGTTTAAATTCTACTCAAAACTTCGATATATATATATATATATATATATATTCTGTTAGGGGGGTGTTTACTTGTTTGAAGTTTATGTTTTTGGAATTTGTTGAAAGTTTAACTAGCTTAAACTTTAAAATTGGTAACAACTTTATTTCCCATTGTTTAAATAGATTTAAAAATATATAAACTAATTATCAGAATATTGTGGGAACCCAGATATGTTTGGAATTGAGTCGCAATTGCTGATCAAATTATGGGCTGTCTGGTATATGCAAGATATGTCTCAGCAAACTGTCTAATAACATTAAAAAGTCTCTCTTTTCTTATAAAAGCAATGCCTGGGTTTACTGTAGAATATGATTTTAATGATAACATTGAGGCATGGGATATGTTTATCACTATGCATAACTAGCACTTAAAAATTCATGAATTTAAAATTTAACAGTTTCCATTTTTACACTGATTAAAGTTGACACTTTTTATGAATAAAGGATAACAATAATTTGGAATGATTTTAGTGGGTTTTCACTATATTGAATTGCAATTTGTTATCAAATCTGGAAGTTAGTAGAAACCCAGCAAATATGACCCATGATTATAAATTTAGTAGTGCTACCAAAATTACTAGCCCTTTCATAATACAATTTTACAATTGGTTATCAAATCTGGAAGTTAGTAGAAAGACAGCAAATATGGCCAATAATTATAAATTTAATAGTATTACAAAAATTACTAGCCCTTTCATAATACAATTTTAAGATATGTGAATTTAAATTTTAACACTTCAGATTCTACACAAGTAAGATAACAATCTCCTTTCTTCCCATAAATCTTCACCTACATCATAATAAATTTCATTATCAAATACATTAAAAATGCAGATTGGATTGCACAGTGGAAAATCCCATAACACCATATTATCGAATCTATAAACTTGCAGCATATAATTAAATCTATAAACTTGATTCATTAGCATAAAAAATTCACACTGCATTATATTATTCATATTATCAAATCTATAAACTTAAGTCGTTAGTGTAAAAAAATTCTTCAGCACCATATTATTCAATTACTGCAACCTATAAATTTGATTAAGTACACTTCCATTGATGAAATTATTTGTCAATTTCAATAAAAATACAGCATAACTCTCAATTAATTTCACC
Organism: Pinus albicaulis; assembly: GCA_034641835.2. Classification (NCBI taxonomy): domain Eukaryota; kingdom Viridiplantae; phylum Streptophyta; class Pinopsida; order Pinales; family Pinaceae; genus Pinus; species Pinus albicaulis. Next base: position 527,694,620 of record CM076573.1, on the reverse strand, counting down.
TCCTATTTACCCAATCTTCTCCTCCCATTTTAAGCCTGCAATTTTATGCTTTTAAGTGTCAATATCCTACTCCCTTAATTCTATGCTTACAATTATGAGCTTTTAAAGGGTTTTCTTTCAAGTTCGTTGCTTTCTGTAACTTTTCAGAAAACTGACAGTACAGTACAGAGGATATTTATACGCCAGAGTCTTTGCAGCCCCATTACCATGATTTTCATTTTATGGGGAGAAGTGCTGCAAATGCTGCTTCAAATACTCGTGCAGGCAGCGTTTCGTTCCACAATGCCTTGCTCACGTCGAACCAGTATCTGTGGACATTATATAAAAGGAAATTGACCTAGGACTGAACGCCAGTACTATTGTTCTTCTTCTGATCCCAGATCAATTCCAGCACCCTATGTTTGTGAGCCCTTACTCCTGCATAAAAGTTGCCATCATTCTTATTCAGGGGGATTTTGGAATACCAAAAAAATAAATATAGAATGAGGAATCATGCCAAACCTAGAGTTGGTAACAAAGGTGGCTTAGGTTGTGGCCTCCAAGAACCAAATCTTTCTGGAGCATACATCAGGAGCCTGGTTAAACAGCTAGCCTCTTCCAGAAAGCATGTAAATCCTGGGGGCTTATACCCCACATCCAAAATTCTGGTAAAAGATGCTTCTAAGATTCACACATGTGCTCAAGGTGCAACACAGATTGATCAAGAAAATGACAAGATGATGAAGCTGTCTTCCAGCCTAGATGAACAGGCTAGGGCAGCCATTAATCCAGTTGTTCAACCGCACAGGAAACAAGTCAGAAGGAGGCCTCACACCAGGAAACAATCACAGGAATGCCTTTTAAATATTGCAGAAGCAAGAAGGGAAATAGTTGCTGCATTGCATCATCACAGAGCTGCTAATGGTTCAGCTACAAAGCCACCTCCAAACCCTATTATAAAACCTGCAAAGGTTAATACAGGAAATAGTCCACCAAGCAAACACAGCACTAGTGCAAAGCAATCTGCAGGAAATATCAGTACAAGATGCAATTCCTGCATGTCTAAGGTCATGAGTTCTTCTACTACTACTACACAGAGAGCCTGCAATGAGGCTAAAGCCATAACAATATGTGGCCATCTTCTGTGCTGGATGTGCCTTAGAAATTACTTACAAAACTTCTCATCTTCTTCTATATTCAAAGGCTGTCCAGTATGTGCTAAGCCCCTGAACATGGGAACCGATTTTTTCCCCATTAAATTGGGAGTACCCATCCAGCAGGCATCCCATGAGAGTTCTTATGCTTCTCCAGTGCTTCAATCTGCACCATTGTTGATCAATCAGCTTCCTGCAGCTCAGCCAGCATGGTCTACAACAGGACCTTCATTGCTCCCAATGTCCTCAGGTATGAATATTTCTCAGAACCCATCATTGAATCAGCAGGAAAATATGACAGATCCTCCCTTGAATCCAACAACTCTTACTGCAGCTTCCTGCTCAGGTGCTCCTGGAAGACCTAATCTTGTTCTACCCAACATAGAACAAGGCATACCTAAAAATTGGCATGTGGCAGTGGATGACAAAGAGCTGGCTCAAATCAGATCATTAGGTGAACAGCATGATATGGAATGGAATGATACTGTTAATCTTGCTACAACCACAAGGTGGTTCAAAATCCTCAAGGCTTCTTCTGAGTTACCAGATGGTTTGTATGAGTGGGAGACTGAGAGAAATGATAATATTAGCTTGCAGAAGCTATGGGAAGCACCCCTTGCAAAGTTTGAGTGCAAGGGTGACGTGGGTTTCGATGCTGAAGAACCTCTAATATCAGATTTCATGGACAGGAGCACCATCAAAGAATGTCTTCATATTCTTCCTGAACTTCCTCTAGAGACCCTGTGGCTGGATGACTGGGTTGATTACCATGATTGTATTCAAGGCTTTACGAATCCAGAGAATTATAATGAAAACTACCCATTGGACTGCTCTGATGATACAACTATATACAGGTTTGATTCTATTTATGTACTGTTGGAGATAATTACTCTCAGTCAGCATGTAGTCTCAGTCAGTTTACATACAATCTAAACTTAGGAAGTGTCAATCATGCTAGAGTTCTAATTTAGTTTGGCTAGAGTTAGAAGTGCACCAGTCATACATGCATGAGTTAATATTAGCATTGGTAGTTAATTATGTAGCTTCAAGCAATTGAATCAGTGCAATTTAACAACTCATACCCACTGTGTAATTATGTTACTGTGTAGTTTCTTGCTCTGTCCATTTATCATATACAACTGTGTGGCTGTATACAGTAGTAGTAATTTGTATTTTTCCTATGAATTCTTTGAACTTCACTAGCTTATCTGATAACATTACTGGGACTCAATCTTCGTGCAGTGAACTAGGTTCAGAGAATCCAGAGTGCAGGAGTTTCAACGGCCCAGCTGGGGAGGAACGAGGGAAAAATTTTGCAGCCATAAGCAGCTCAAGCTTTAGAAATCTATGAAAATCTATTTTATTACTAAAGAGACAATTGCTTTGTTAGGATCACTTGACATTTTAAATAAAAAAGAATGAAGAGAAGGTTTTTAGAGTTTGAAATGTACCTCTTCGGGTATTCTAATAGCTACAGCAGCTTATTTCGGCCTCAGCCATCTGATCAGTTTAGCTACATTCTCTCTCTGTTAATTTTCAGGTATATTATGAAAATTGATTCGTTTATTACTACATTTGTTAGTTTAGAAAAACTGATTTAATTTTCATATAGAAAACGGAGTTGAAGTATTATATTGTACAAGAAAGCAGAGTTCTTGTTACTGAATTTTTCAGCAGGAATTTTCAAATTTTTTCCTGTCGATTTTCATGGAAATTGCACTGTCTAGGTTTAATTTATTTTGCAAATCACCATATATATTGTTTGTCATGGTTATATAAATGTTGATTATGGTTATATAAATGTTGATTAATTATTTACTATGATTTGAATAAGCATCCTTATGAAAGATTATTTAAAATTATTTAGCCTTAAGGATGAGCCTTAAGAATAAGCATTCTTATCAAAGATTATTTAAAATTCTTTAGCATTAAGAAACATTCTAAAGTTGATTATGACTTATACTGAAGCTACCTCCTCTAGATAATGAACAAAAAAGAAGTGCTAAGGTCATCTTTTCCTTAAAAAAACTGCTTCTGTCATATTGCAGACCCATGATATCTCAAATCTCTTGGGGCTTTGAAGGAAGGTATTAACACTTCATTAAATTGTTAACGTTCCTTCCTATAAATGGAGGAACTATATCACTGATTGTGCAATGAAGAAATCTTTAAAACCTCCTTATGCATCATCTTTGGCCGTCCAATGCCTTAAAACGGAGTTAAGCTAGAGTCAATTTTTTTCTTATTTGAGTTGTTTATGGCAATTCATTGAATCATTAAATCATTAGAATTCATTCATTTCTTCTAAAAATCCGGGAGCCATTCATTTCTTTTGAAATTTGAAAATTCTATAAGCTCAAGTTCTTGAAAATATTGAATCATTAGAATTCATTTATTTTTCCTAAAATATAGAAATAACTCACAGTTCTTAAAGATTTTCTATAAATTTAAATATTTGATAATTTATAATGTTAAACATAATTTGATTTCAAATTCTGTATAAATTTTAATAATATTCCAAAATTTACCAAAATAAGATCTAAAATCTAAAGAACAAGAACCAAGTCACTTGTTTGATTTCATTGCTATGTAACATACATAAAAATGTCCATATTACATTATTAATAGCTTATAGTAAGGTTGGTGATAGATAACCAAATGATACTCATAGTTGTAAATGGAGCATTTCAAATCCCACTATAAGGAAACCTATATATATATATGTCACTAGTTGGATTTTGTATTTACTTAAAACCAACAAGGGACATATATGATATATGGATGGATTTTGTACATGCTTAAATCTAATTGATGACATATACCGCAACCTAGTTATCTGTGCATTAAACAACTAAGTACATTATTAGAAAAGTGGTATGTACTGCATGATGAAAAGGAATTCCTGGGTCTAAGCTGTTTTCTTATGGTATCAATCCTGTGGGTTATGATTTCACAAATTCAGTTCATCTTTGCATTCATTTCAAAACCTGAACAACTTTGTTGTCTACATGTAACATTAATTCATCAAATAAAGTCAAGAGATGTATGCATCAAGTCATCAATGTATTAAATCACCATGCCACACACATAGAATTATATAAAGTAGAAATCAAATTTCATTAACTAAACCCACTAAACTATTACAAAGCATCTATTGAGGCAGATCTATGCACCAAGCCATCAATGCATTAAATCACCATGCCACACACATAGAATTATATAAAGTAGAAATCAAATTTCATAACTAAACCCACTAAACTATTACATAGCATCTATTGACGCCTTGCTAGATCTTCAGTCTAATAGCCTTCTTTTCAATGTCTAAAGGCCACAATTTATAGAAGAAATTACAATATTATGAATCATTTCAAGATCCATGATATTTTCCATGAAACTCTCAACATGATCCTCTCCACAAAGCTCTCAACATAATTTTTTTCACAAAGCTCTCAACATAATCCCTAAAATCCCTCAGATTTTTCAATCATTTTAACAAATCTCTTGCCTTTTAATATGTTCTTTTCATTTTCGCCTTCAAAAAATTATTCTTACTAATTTTTTTTTTTTAAGGATAATTCCATACCCCTACATCACTGCCCCTCCCATTAATGGATAGATGGATAACTCCATATACATTGTTCACAGACATATACTGCTCCCCATTAATAACCATTGTTACCTTAAATAATGTACTACTACATACCGCAAATATCCCAATATATTACATTTAATAGCGCACTGCTCCATGGTTATTCATGGCCCCACTGGCAAGGTGAGATAACTAATATGGAGCTGATCGAAGCCAGGTGATGAGTTTTCAGTCTGCATGAGCATTTCAAATCCAACTGTAACTATACCATGTATATTACATTTAGTGTTCTACTGGTCCATACCGCAAAAATCTCCCAGTGTATTACATTTAATAGTGAAATGTTCCATTGTTATTCATGGCCCACATTGGCGATGTGAGAGAACTGATATGAACATGATCGAAACTGGGTGAAGAGATTTCAGTTCTGCATGTAATTCGTTAAATCATAAGTAAATCGAACTTGCTAGTACAGGAGCTTTAAGTCTGCATGTTCGTTAATCATAAGAAAATCGAACTTGCTACAGTCTGCGATATGCATACTGTCCCACTGTCCTGGCAATATGTACTCTGTTAAAATTCGGAACAGGTCAGACATCACTGTAATTATAAAAATCGGATACCAGAGCCAAAAGTAGTTGGGACTCGCTTGGGGTGTACAGATGATATGATTGTTTTATAGAAACAAATATTTGAAACAATGGCATCGTGCATGCAGGACACGGGCTTCATAGTTACAATGAAAGTCCCAGGACTTTTCATGACACTGTTTCCCGTGAAGAATTGTGTGCAGTAAAACACCAGGCTTACAAGTCTTGTTCTTTGTTTTGGAGGATTTTTTTGGTATAGTTTTTGTTATGTTGTAATTATAAGTTTGATTAGTTAACTTGTTCAGAAATTAATTTTGATTATAAATTTGATTTGTAAATTTTGTATAATTTGATTGTTGGGTATTTTTATGTAAATTGTAGTGATGGAAGTGAAACAATCTTCAATCAATTACAAATTTGATTTATAAACTATGAGCAATCTTTACACAGTTTGAATTGCCCAAAAATAAATTTAAATACTTCAAATCTATTTATACATAATAATAAATTTACTGTTATCCGATTCAAACCAAAAACTCCAAAAAAATTGTTAACCATCAACTCAGGGACGATTTGATGGTTAACAATTAGAAGACCTGCCGTCTGGGTTTGTCGTGACGTGCTGAGCCATGTGAACACTTGGGAGTATTCTCCGGTAAACCATATGAACAAGGAAACGCCATTATGAGATTGGACGGAATTAAGATCTGGATGGATTGCTCGGAATTATGGGTGCAGGATGGAGTGAGTTTATAGTTCTCGGGAGTCAAACCTGGAATTTGACGTGGTGAACACAAATTCTGAAATGTGAACCGTGATGGGTAAAATGAAATTTGAAACCATGGTTTGACTTGATTCATAATTTTGGTGGCTGGTTTAGAGGTGCAGGAGTTATAGATGGATATTGATCCCTACATGTTTGCAAAATTGTAGATTGACAATCACAAAGAGTTCGATATAGGTCCTTAGTTTCTTGATTATGTGATGTACAGGAGGAATATATTGTTAAGGAGAGGCTCATATTGTTAAGAAGAGGCTTTACGACTAGAAGTCGTAAGTCTTATACACAAACACAACTTCTCATTGTTAATTTCGTTGAGACAACAATTTTATATTATTTTGCCCTTTTTCTACATATTTTTCCGTACATTGTGTCTAAAATTAAGGTGGTATATTTTTAATTTTGAAAGTTGTTTTTGTATTGTAATAATAAATATTTATTGGGTTTGGTTTGTAACCTTGAAAATTATACTAGAGATAGTAAAGTAAATCGTTAAAAACTAATAAAATTAATGGTGTAAAATGCTAATAAAGATCTTAAATAATTGCTGTAATATTAAGGAAATTATATTATTATTATTATTATCATCTAATTTTAAGGCCATGGTTAAGTTAGATAACAAATTGGTGTATGAGATCTTTTTGTTTGTGAGATAAAGGATTCATCTCTCCATGTGGTTTTGAACCTATGACTTTTTAGGAGGAAACACATGTTCTTAGCCATTAGGCTCACTCAAGTTACAAAGTTTGAGACAACAAGAAAAATAAACTAAACAAAGAGTCAAAGGGAAACATGACTATAGCGGAGAGGGTTAGTTGGAAACAAAAGCTCTTAACCATTAGGCCCACTCAAGCTGCAAAGTTTGAGATAGCAAGAAAAATAAAGTAAACAAAGAGTCAAAGAGAAACATGACTATAGCCCTGCGGGCTAGTTGGAATAGCATGAACCGAGATGAATTTGCAAACAACAAGGGGATTAAGATGACAATGAAGTATCTAGGCAAAGATCCCATCTTAACCTCCTTAGTCGACCTTCCACTTCAAGCATAGCTCATCTAGCCTATATAAGAGATTATATAAGAGATTGGCGTGGGATTGTCTCCAATCAACCAAAAAATTTCCTCGCAGGACCTTTACATGCCGTTATAAATCAACAATATGAAAATAATGATTTTGGTGGCCTCATGAATAACCTTTATGAGGAACCTAAGGTGCAATGGCAACCATTTCATCTAAATTGAGAATGACCTACCTTTCATGATGGATTTCTTCCTCCACAAGACATATTTCCTCCTAAATATCTCGGGGCATGCCGGCATGGAAGAAACGAGTTGAAGACATTGCTCGTAGGCCCACCCGAGATCTCCTTGAACTTCCATGACGGTTATTGCCACATCGACAATGAGCTCTTTGACACATCATGGCCATTGAAGGAAGCAAGACATCACATGGACGAGGGTCGAGATGAGATGAGACCTACATGAGGCAACCATGATGGAGAGATACCATAACAATTTGGTAGACCATACCTTCTACCTTGAAAAAACCTAAAGTGAAGGGGCAACTCAACAATATGGATGTGAGCCAACCCACCCAAGAAACTAGGGGAGAGTCTAGGCGCATGGTGCTCAACAATATGGATGTGAGCCAACCCACCCAAGAAACTAGGGGAGAGTCTAAGTGCATGGTGGGTGAATACTGGAGGAAAATAAAATGATAGAGGAGGAAGCAAATATTAAGATGCTAGCTAAGGATGAAGCACATATTGGAGGGATGTAGTGGATGTGTATACATCAAGCTTGCCAAGGGGCCTCAACCTCCCTTCTTGGAAACCAAGGTCCCATAATTGTGTGAGTGGATGGCATGCACACGGCACAGGGGATAGTGATGGGATGGCGATTCAAGCCCCACCCCCTTTTAAATCATCACATACACCTCCATAGAGGTGGGTGTGAGAAAAAATTAGAGAAAAATTATGTTTCAGAATAGTTATTTTCAGTTGTACAATGTGCAAAATTGAAGTATCATTGGAAGTTTTAGGGTGCCAAATCCATATATCCATTAAAAATAAGTTTTTAGTGTGCTAAATTATGCTTTCAGAAAAATTGCAAATTGATATATGAAGTGGAAAAATTAATTAGCTATGAAGGGGCAAGAACTTGCAAAAATTTTGTTGCACATTAACTACTAGTAAGTTTGCACATTTACATTTTCCACTCCTACTTATTAAAGTGCTTTATAACACATATATAATGGTGGACTAGCTCCTCACTATTGGTAAGTATATTTATTATATTTATTTACATTTTTTTCATATCCATTTGTTACTCAAATACTTGCTTAAATTATGGTGGGTGGTAACTAATGGTAAATATGTTATTTAATAAACTATGAGTTATTTTCAATAATTTTAATTTTGGATGGTTTTCCTATCAAGTTTAACAATGAAAAATTTAGAGGGATCAAATATCTGGAAAGGTTTTCCAATAAAGTTTAACAATGAAAAATTACTGCACAAATATCTAAAAATCATGGCATAAGTATGTTACAAAAAATTGAAGCAATTATCACATGGCATTGTATTATGCCTAGAGGGATCAAATATCTTGAGATGCAAACCTATTTTAGAGTGAAAAGAAATTTGATCAGTTAAAATGGATGTAGGTTGGTTAAATTTTTTATATCTAGCTATACATGAAGTTGATCTCAACATAAATTAGTTAACATAGATCTTCAAATAATTTATTAAAATGATGTGTGATAATTTTTGAAAAGTACAAGGTTTAAACATCTTACTCAATTTTTTATACTTATAATAAAGTTATACCTTTTTAAAGTTGATATGAAAATATTTAATTTATGGAGTAACTAAAATATTTTAACCATATTGAGTTGTAATATGTGACCATAGTGAGAATGAGATTATTTCAATATTTTATAATGCTTTTAATTAAAAGTAAGTAAAGATGCATTATTTTTATTTTTTTATTATAGCCGACATTACTTTTCTATTTAGAGAATATTTATTTTTATTTTAATGGACACGTGTATTGAATACTAGGGTGTAGAATGTATCTCTCAACAGAACTTTTAAGTTATGGTCCAATGAAATGTTTGAAAAGTATTTTTTTTATATTATTGAAAAAAATATATTTATTTTTCAAAGTTAAATATGAAATTTTTTTTTATTGAAATATAAATATTTGTTTTCTAAAATTAAACATTATAACTTGTATTGGTTAATGTTAAACTAATAGTGGTCAAGAGACAAATAGATTACTGATTTTTGTGTTAGAGACTAATAAGAAAAAACATGCATTTTAATATCGATAAGAGAAAACATCCATTTTTAAATATTAATATTAAAAAATATATATTTAAAAAAAATTGTAAAAATGGTTAATGAAAATAGTTAATATTATTATTTTTTAGTTAATTATAAAAATTATATTAACTAAAATATAAAAAAAATAAAATTTATAAATATAAAATTGGTATATAAAAAATTATTATTTATATAAAATTTAATATATAAAAATGAAAAACAAATTATTATCATCAAATTTTGATGTTAGAAGGCACATCAATTTGAAATTGCAAAACTGATTAACAAATCTGAAATCCAATACCTGAGCAACTGTAATCATTTTCCTTGTTTGAAATTAGTTATTTTTACCATCAAGGATGTCAGTGTGAATTTGTTGGTGATTTAATTCATTAATAAACCATTTTTAATTAATATATTTATTATTTATTTTTTGATTTATCAAATATTGGAAAAGAATAAAATCATCTTGTTTACTTATTTGTTTATTAGAAACGCTGTATCCGTTGATTATACAACGCTGGTTTAGAAATCTCAGTTCAATTCCAATTTTTTTATAACTTCAACTTTTTACGATACTATGAAATGTGGTCGCTGTAAAACAAAAAGATTTCGAAAGTTTTGGGTGATGAGCTAGTGCGAATAGTGCCATCAGAGATGCGATGTTAAAGTAAAAGGTCTGAAAATGAAAATAATTGTCATAGTGGTTATTGCAGATTCACAGAAATTGTTAAAACGATTTGTTCTGTAATGGGTTCGCGTTTCAGTCTTCAAAATTTCGAGAATGGTGGTGATGGAGAATACACCAGTTAAGTTAAGTTTGTTAGAAATGAATGGAGATCCGGTGATATTTTGTTAAGTAGTTGTGATTTTGCATTTTATTAGACATTCAGTTTCTATTAATTAGGAATCTGTTTCACCTAATGTATCTATTTAATTAATGGTGCTTAATGAGAAACTCCAAGCAAGTGCATTTGCTTGTGGGAGCTCCTGGTGATCTGCACCTGTGAGCTCCTGTGTTGTTTGCCAAACTTCATGTCTTCTACAATTCTTGACATGGTATCAGAGCTCAAGAAGCGCTGAGAGAAGTTGTGCGTGAGGCAGGTTATGAAGGTGAATTTTGTGGCTTGCTGGAGAGGAGATGCGTTCCGTGTTGGCTGTACTGCGTGAGGCAGATTGTGAGGCTGTGTGGCACAACGGACGAGTTGAAGTGGTTGTGCTTGAGCAGCAGCAGTCGTGTGGACACCCTACACTGCCGAATTATCACAGAAATTTGAGATGAAGGACCTTGGAGAAATGCAAAACTGTTTGGGTCTAGAAGTTTGAAGAGATTCAAGTCAAACTTTCTTGTCCCAGGGTAAGTATGCAAAGAGTCTGTTATCCAGGTTTAAGATTGATGACTGTAAGCCTTCATGTGTACCTTTACAGCAAAATAGCAAACTTCAGATGAATGATGATTCGAAATATGCAGATGCAACATTATACAGATAATTGGTTGGTAATCTTATTTATTTGACTACAAAAAGACTTGACTTAGCTTATACAGTGAGTGTTTTGAGTCAGTTTATGACTCAACCCCATGACAGTCATTGGAAAGCAGCAAGAGGAGTATTAAGGTATCTGCAAGGAACATCAGACTTTGGTATTTTGTATTCTGACTCATTTGATGTTAAGTTGACAGGTTATACAGACTCTGATAGGGCGGAAAATCTAGATGACAGAAGATCAATTATAGGTTACGCCTTCAACATTGATTCCGGGGTCATCTCTTGGTGCAACAAGAAGCAGCATACTGTTGCTTTATCCTCAGCAGAAGCAGAATATCAAGCCATGTGTGCAGCGACATGTGAGCCAGTTTGGTTGCGTAGACTTCTCCAAGATGCAGGGGAGGAACATACAGAAGCTACGATCATCAATTGTGACGATTAGAGTTCCATCAAACTGGCTTACAATCTCGTGTTTCATAAAAACACAAAGCACATCGACACTCAATTTCATTTTGTTAGGGAGAAAGTGCAGTCCAAAGAGATTTCTGTAGAGTATTGTAATTTTTGTGATAGCATCACTGATATATTCACTAAGCCACTAGGAAGACTGAAGTTTTATTTGTTTAAGGATACACTAGGTGTGTTTAAAATCCCTTTCTCCATTAAGGGGGAGTGTTAGAAATTAATGGAGATTAGGTGATATTTTGTTACGTAGTTGTGATTTTGCATTTTATTAGACATTCAATGCCTATTAATTAGGAATCTGTTTCACCTAATGTATCTATTTAATTAATGGTGCTTAATGAGAAACTCCAAGCGAGTGCATTTGCTTGTGGGAGCTCCTGGTGATCTGCACCTGTGAGCTCCTGTGTTGTTTGCCAAACTTCATCAATTCTTGACAAAGTTTAGATTCTAGAATATTTTAAAATTTTGATGAAAATAAGTGAAGTGAAATAAATTAATTTTAAATATATATTAATAGTTTTAAAATATTCAATTCAGGCGTGGAAGCTTGTAGGTGATTGAGTGTTTTATTAAGGCACTAGTTTGTAAAGGTCACAGGTTCAAATCTATGTGATCTTGGGTGACACCGATGATTGTATGGTTGGCAGCATTTCATTGACATCAGGACTATGTGTGATCTATGATTGTATGCCCTATGTGATCTTGAGTGCCAGCTATGATTGTATGGTTTTCATTGACAAATGCTATGTGATCCTGGGTGACAGCTATGATTGTATGGTTTTCGATCTTGGGTGGCAGCTATGATTGTATGGTTTTTATTGAAAGGCCCTATGTGATATTGGATGGCAGCTATGATTGTATAGTTTTCATTGACAACAGCACTATGTGATCTTGGGTGACAGCGATGATTGTATTGTTTTCATTGACAACAGCGCTATGTGATCTTGGGTGACAGCTATGATTGTTTGGTTGGCAGCTATGATTGTATGGTTTTCCTTAAGGTGATGTGATCTTGAGTGACAACTATGATTGTATGATTGGCAGCTATGATTGTATGGTTTTAATTAAAGTGATATGATCTTAAGTGACCGCTATAATTATAATTATATGAATAAGTTTAGAATATTATGAAATTGTGCAATAATATTAAAATGCCTTAATTATATAAATGCACTGCTACAGTGAAAGGCAAAGAAACAAGTAAGAGTAGGGAATAAATGAGAGAACAAAAATGGAATCGTTGTATGGGAGTTTATTGCCACTGACATTTTGTAAAGCAAAATCTGCAAGGTTGCGTAAAAGTTTTGGCTTCGAAGAAAAACCATTATAGTTTGTGAGCTCCCACAGGTTGTGTAGAATTAGTGGCATCCAGTCTGTTGCAAGAAGACACAGGGCAGCCATGCGTAAGGACAAGTTAATGTATACTCAAATAAAAATTTAAAAAAGTTTAATGACAAATTGTAAGGAAATTAATGATGTTAAAGTAAATATTAAGGGTACATAAATTAATGATTACTCATGATCTTTTTCATAGTCCATTAAATATCACGTATTTCTTATTTTATTCTTATCTGATTCACAGGGTGAGTTTAATATTTACTTTATATACTGCATGCTTAATATTTACTACAGCTCTAGAATATACTGCATAATGTTTAATATTTACTATACAGCTCTGGGATGCTTAATATTTACTATACAGGGGATACTGCATAATGTTTAATATTTACTATACCGAGCTACTATACAGCTCTGGGATGACGGCAAGCTATTTTGAAAAGTTAATCTTACTGACAAATTGGATAACGAAAGATAGTTTTAAAGTTAACAGGCCAGAAAGCTAAGTTTTGGCACCAGAAATCTTGTTTGAATCAAATAACCTTAATTGGATTTTAGATTTCAAAATATCCAAGGAAATCTTCACTCCTGAATATTTAACAATCTGCAATGGCCATTTGAATCATTATTGGATGGATAGTTTTATGTTGGTTTATTACATGATTTATTGTCATTCCGAGTTTGTAATTGGTTTATAGACGAACGCTTTGAAATTGCATGTTCTTGATTGGTTAATGTTTTTGTTGAATGATCTTTTGCCCTTTGGGTTTCCACGACGAATTCTTTAACATTAATTTCACGTTATAGAAATGACACTCATGTTTTAATGGAATTATTTAAAATGAGGTCGTTTTTACTAAGATTTATGGAAAGTGTTTTTTGGTGGTCTTTTCTGATTTATTTTTTCTAAAATTTGATTGGAATTTATTGAAATCACAAATTTGATGGGTAATTCTTCACAATGGAAGTGCTCTAGAGTGTTAAATCCATATTTATAGTAAAAAAACCAGTTTAAATAACACAAATCAAGATTTCACTTCAAGTTTTACCACAAATTCCAACACAACAAAATCCAAAAAATCACACTAAAAACAACTCCATTTAAAATTTCATGTTATCACGTATTGCTACACACTATCTAAAAAATGTTGAACTATTTCTAAGACTTGTCTATGTCATCTCCGCCCAAGGGCAATGCTAATTTATCGTTATCATTCTAATTTTATTTATCCAATTTTCTGTGTAGTACTAGTGGACACTAGCATGGGAGAAAACTCAAAGCTAGGTTTGGAGCTTAAGGAATCTTCGACAATGAAAACTTGGAATCTTACATCAATGAGTTTCTTCACTTCACCTATTAACTAAGAAGCCTTACTCGTACTATAATATGGGTGAGCTCTTCCCAAAACGAAGCTAAAAGAAGCCTTCCTTACGTAGCATTATGAAACCGATGGAGGCCTTAGTTGATGACAGAGGTATTGAATTATGGACTGTTTTTACATCTAATATAGAAAAAAGAAAAAAAAAAAGAAAAAACGTTTTTTTCTTCTGAAAAAAAAAGACAGAGATACGGATAAAACATCAAAAGAATTCCATTATAAAGGCCCTGCTCAATAGCCAAACTGAGATCCCAAGCTGGTATGAGATATTATCTTTGTTTTATAATTTTATTATTTGAATGGTTTACTATAATTTGTTTATAATTTTTATTAGTTTTAATTAATTTTTAGGTAATTTAATTACTAATGGCCATGAGAATAAAGTATTATGTGTGGGTAGTTTAATTGAAAATGGCCATATAAATAAAGTAGTATTATGAGCTAAAAGGCCTAGTATGAATAATATTTCACAAAGTGTAAATGAATTAAATAAAGATTGATTTTTTTTAAAAACTAGATATTTTATTAAAATAATAAATAAATAATATAAAAAATTAAAATACTTCACTAATAATATTATAATGAAAAGGAAAGGTCGAAGTGAAAAGATCAAAATGATGAATAAAGCATATTAAAGGTTAAAGTGTTTCAATGATATTGAAAGAGAATTTTAAAGTGTCGGAATGAGATTAATATAGGTGACACGAGAAGGTTGAGAAACTATTTGAGAGACTAAGAAATTTAGATTGGGAAATTATTTGAGAGACTGTAAGAGATTCAGAGAATGGGTAATCAATTTCGAAATGAAGGTTTTATATATAGATATATATTATAATATTTTTTTAATTGTTATTGGAATGTATAATTATTTAAGATATGTAATTATATTTTGAAAGTATTAAAATTAATTTGATATAAATAATATTTTAAGAAATAAAAATTACAAATTATGAATATAGTGAAATTAAGAATATTTATAGTTATTATATTGTTATGTTAAAGTATGAAAGGATAGTTTGAAGTAGAGTTTATGGAAGCAGGTAGGATTGATTTGAAAAAATGTAAAATAGTCAGTAAGAAAAGTATTGTAGATAAATCTTTTTTGGGATGATATCTAGATTGATTTTCATTTAAAAAAAAAATTCAATGATGTAGAAACTTGATTTTGTATTCAGTGATGATTTGAGTAAGTTCATCCTCCGCAGTGTCTTCCTCTTCCTCTATGTTGGTTCTGGCATCGATCTCCCATCCATGAATAACAGATTTGACAAAGCAAGGCTTTTCCTCTGAATAAGCCTGAAATAAGGTTTCCATAACTTCTCTGCTGGACCTCCTGCTCTGCTTGGCTAGAGGGTTCGAGACTTTGGCCTTGCCTTTGTCTTTGGTGTCCTTTCCCCTGTTCCCTTTCGCCATGAATTTGGCCTTACCTTTGTCTTTGGTGTCCTTCTTTCCCCTGTTCCCTTTCACCATAAGATCTATAGGGTATCCTTTCGACAGAAGGTGATTGGCTACAAGTCCTGTAGCAGAAACATGCTTACAACAACCCAACAGATTAAAAAACAAGCAATTAGACATGGCCAGATTGCTACGCTCAGTAGTAGGATAATTCTGCTTTACACGGCCCTAAGTCATATGAATGCATGCATCATACCCACCCAAGACCAGTGTGAACCCAGACTCGAAGGACTTGATTACTCTAAAAGATCGAAATAGACCCATGAACAGAATCCTAATACCCTTATTATTATTACCCCCGACACCCTTCTGAGAAGGACTGATAGAAAGAGACATAGTAGAGAAAGACGAATAGCATACCGGGTGACTGTAAAACCTCATAATCCCTCCCCTTCCAGCATTTGCATCATTAATTTTCATACAGGTTGTTGTCGTTCCTAGAGACAGCCTAGAGTTGTGATAGACCAGTGCCTAGGACATCTTATATAGCAAGGAGCATATGGTATAACAGAGGAAGTTATCAATAAAAAGCTCACATGCTATCTCTTGTAAAACAAGGAATACTAATCTGAATGGGACCATGACCTTCAGAAACTGACACAGAGAGAGGAATACTGCAGAGGAAACATGCAAAAGTCCAATATAAAAGCAACAGACAATTCAGAGACAACTTACTGTAAAGAGGGCCGATTCAGAAATACCTCACATAAATAAATTATGAGAAGGTGTATGTAGTGAATGAAATATTGAGAAGATATTAGTTATCATTGAGCTGATATCCAGATACACAATACCACCATATATGGGCTTACCAATCTAAGAATCCATACATGACAATAGCGTTTTAAAAACACCCTCCCAAAGAAACTAATATAGCAGAAATACGGTTTAGATGAATAGTGGAACAAAATATCATGCCTGAGCCATATTTAAAGCGCTTGACTAATCCCAGCATGGGTATCAACTAAGATAAATCCATACTAAAATCAGTGAGCCACTCGCATTCCAGAAACATGATACAGGAAAGATGGATGAAATGAAATGATCTATTTAAATAACACATAAGAGAAAGTTACAGACTGTGAAATACCAAAGACTAGAATCCTCTTTAATAGATGGAACTCCTCCTCACTGAGACCCTATGGGCTCTGAGCCTTCATACAAGAGTTCGACAAAATGTATACAAAATTCCTTTCACTGCATAATTTTTTGATAAAATCTGGAACCCTAAATCATCTGTTTTTCGGGAGCTTTATAGGAGAAAAGAAAGCTCCAAAAAGGGAGTAGGTGATGAACATTTAATTGTCTCATTAAAACAAAATGGCAGAGACGTGCACGCCCATATGCTGACTGACTTTGTAGTGTTGTATGTACTCTGCTGCCTGCTTACTGAAATAAATGCACTGAGTAGAAATCTCTTCAGGGACACAGCAAAGAAGTAAAATCTCATAGACATTCCATCCTTTTCTAAAAGAGAATGGTGCTGAAAAGAAAGCGTTAAGGTATTTTTTCTGCGAATGGTACCCTCTGCCTTCTAATTCTGAATTATGGTTTAAGATCTTCAATGCTAAACGTTGAATTCCTCGATCATCCACTAATATTTCTCTGCCGCTCCATTAATATCTCCATCTGCGCAATCTGTGCTTTGAATGACTCTGGAGGGTTTAACAGATTTTAACCCTGCTTCTTTAATGGAAGTCTTGTCGATTTACCTTCCCAGGCCTTTCTCCATAATTACAGCCTCTGAAAAATAGTCCTTTGATGTGTTCCCTGTTACTGTAATAGAGGCTGTAAATCATGGCAGTTTTCCGCCACTGTAACCCTGCAAAATTCGCAAACTTGTGAGGAAAACCAGGCATGGGAATGATGGACGTGGCGGGATCAATGAAAATGGTTATGCGGACATGTGACAGGATGGGACGATGCAGTGTGGCGGCGAAAATACAGTGCAACGATGGAGGATGGACTGGTGAAAGTTTTTAACATAAAACGTTTGAAATTTGACTAACGAATGAAATGTATAGTGGCGGAGGAAAAAATACGATGAACACGTGGAACGGGTGACGTGGAGGTACGAAGACAACTAGCGGAGAGCTAAAATTACATCGGAGAGCGATGAGATGGTGGGCCAGGGGCGCTATTGACCTAGATTAACACCCTTGCAGCTTCGTGGAGCGACTACCATCGGATGGATCACCCCAGATCGGACGGCTCTCATGGATATCGTGCCTTGTCTACAGACGAACGATAACGTGCGATGGAGGGCAGTTTTTGAGCCGTATGCGGGGACACACGGTGAACGGTGTATGGAATCGCTCCGAAATGAGAAATACCGCCCGCCTCAGAAAGGCGGTGCGATATAAACCTCTGGTTTTGTATAGTGCATGGAGCGGGGACCACCAGGGCGGGAGTACTGTGGACCGTTGATTTAAGATTTGATCGGACGACGGACAGGCGATTTGGGCGATGAATGGAGTGGGCCATGGGCGTGATGAGGACTTGCGAATGCCGTGGATTTGTACAGATCGACGGTTATAAACACGCCCGATCTATATGTGTGATAAGCACTTCTGGGTGTAGCGCTTGGTCTGGCACCCAGGTTACATGAAGAAAAAGATTGAGGGGCTAGGGCCGAAAGGTGCCAAACCTTATATATTTCAAATGTGGGTTTTGGCCATTTTTAATGCGATTTTGAGGCTAGGAAAAGGTAACGATAGGCCAAAAAAGGACTTTTTAGGTCAAAAAGAGGGGGGTTGGAGAATTTGAGCGGGGTTGCTTGACAAAAATTAATAGGAGGCTGACATGGTCAACATTGGCTCCACCTGGGGACGACACGTTCATCCCTGGACGTGTCGAGAACTTCGCAGACCATTTGATAATCTTCTGTGCAAACTCTGCTCTTCAACACTTCTACCTTTCTTTTCCATAATTCATCACGCCACTCACATTATTTCAAACAAGAGTGAAAACAAACTAATAAATAGTATAATACATCAGGCTATCTCTGCCTGAATTAGAACTGGAAGTAGGGTTTAAGAAACTGACCATTTACAGGGGCATCAAGCAAGTCATCCTGTAAATTTTCCAACTTGAAAGTATTGTTACCTCCTTGTTCCACAATTTTGAAGGGACCGAACCAGAGTGGATCGAATTTACCATGTTTTCCTTTTTTAGCTCTCCAGATATCCCACCTGAGTACTAAATCACCAATCTGCAGATTCCTGTCCTTAGCCTGCTGATCAAAAAGGTATTTCATCTTCTCCTGATACTCTGTCAGCCTTTGACTTACCTAGTTCCGCGTTTCTTCCAATTCCACCAGCTGATTTATTCGCCTGGTCATATCATCAGGCTCTTCTTGAATTTCTTGCATGAATCGGGCTACTGGTAGGGTTAATTGAATAGGGAATACTACTGCCCTCCCATATACTATTTCATATGGGGATTTTCCAGTTGCTCTCTTGCTGGTAATTCTATTTGCCCACAGAGCGAATTTCAACTGAGAATCCCAATTTTTATGATTTTCATTTATAGCCTTCTTCAGTGCTCTTACCAGGGTTTTATTGGATGAATCTGCCAAGACATTTCCCTGTGGATAATAGGCTGTAGAGCGACTTAGTGTAATGTTATACTGCTGACAAAATCTCACAAACTTTGCAGACTTGAATGCCTGTGCATTATTAGTCACTATTCTGGCAGGACAGCCAAACCTGGATATGATGTTTTCTTCCATGAAATTTATTATGACAGTATCTATGGTGTTCCTCGCAGGTATGGCTTCCACCCATTTTGTGAAATAATTGATGGCAGTTAAAATCCACTTATGCTGACCACTTGATGGAGGGTGTATTTCACCTATAAAATAAATTCCCCATTGTCGGAATGGTTCATCCACGTGCACGGGAATCATGGGCAGAGGTGCCAACTTCTGTCTTTCAGCAAATTTCTGACACTTCTCACAAGCTCTAACCTGGGCAAATACATCTCCAAAAATCTTGGGCCAATAGAAACCAACCTTCAGGATTTTGTGAGCAGTGGCCCTCCAGTTGTAGTGACCCCCACAGATTCCTTCATGAAATTCAGCTATAATACTCTCTACCTCATCCTCTGTGAGGCACAGGAGTAGGATGCCTGAGGGATCTCGCCAGTATAGTCGGCCATTGGCGACTATGTACTTCTGTGATTTCAATCTTAGCATTCTGTATTTAGCTTTATCACAGCTTGGAGGACAACTGAGTGTGATGAGATATTCTACTATCTCTTTGTACCACTGACTGGTGAGGTACTTTATATGTGTTTCTGGAGTGGCTACTCCAATTCCATGTCGCTCTTCTTTCTCCTCGGATTCCTCACTTGCTATTATGGACAAATTTATACCCAGAGCTTGATGGTTTGATTCAGATAAAATTTTGGCAAGCCCCTGTCCTTTGATCAGCTTAGTGGGGTGGATGTCTAATTCATACTCCTGTATCTTGGCAATCCACTTCCCCCTTTTTCCTTCACTATCCCCTTGAATAAGAATATCCTTTACAGCAGTTGCAGGCACAAATGCAGTGATATGGGACTGCAAGATATACATGCGGAATGCTTTGAGGGATTTTACTAGGGTGTATGCTTGCTTTTCCAATATGTTATACTTCAGTTCTGCATCACGGAGCACCTGACTGAAGAAGGCAATGGGCTGCTCATACCCTTCCTCATTTTTCTGCAATAAAACTCCTGCTATTGTATGAGGTGATGCAAAAGAAAAAATCATGAAAGGTTTATCATAATCTGGTCCAGCTAGTATAGGGGCTTCTGCAAAAGAATTTTTTATCCTGATAAAGGCCTCTCGTGATTCCTGGGACCATTTAACTTCATTATCTTTCTTTAGCATGTTGGTTATATGTCTAACTATTTCAGCATAGTTAGGAATAAACCTTCTCAGGAAATTGATGCGCCCTAGGAACACCTGTACCTCCTTCTTATTTCTGGGAAAAGAAATACCATTTATAACTTCTACCCTCTTAGGATCTATCTTCACTCCATCTTTTATTACAATGTGTCCCAAAAGTTTGCCCTCTTCTAATGCAAATAAAGACTTTTGAGGATTTAGAGAGAGACCATACCTTCTGCATTTCTCAAAGGTTCTACGCAGATGCTCAATGTGCTCAATATCATTTTTGGAAAATACAGTAATATCATCGAGGTAGACTACCAAAAATTTATCTTGCTCCCCAATAAAAGCAATGTCCATGGCCCTTTGAAAAGTGGCCCCTGCTTTAATCAATCCAAAAGGCATCCTGGCATACATAAATGTACCCCATGGTGTGGTGAAAGCAGTCTTCTTTTGATCCTCTGGAAATACAGCCACCTGGTTATAACCAAAGAATCCATCCATCATTGACATCCTAGAAGCTCCAACCACTTTCTGCAGGATGTGATCCATCTTAGGCAGTGGATAATTATCCTTTAAGGATGCTCTGTTTAAATTTCTGAAATCCACACACAGCCTTATTTCTCCATTCTTCTTTCGGACAGGGACCAAGTTTGCCACCCATTCAGAGTACCTTAATGGCACAATTATTTTGGCCTTTAACAAATTCTTAATTTCCTTCTCAATGGAAGGGAGCAGCAGGGGATTTATTTGTCTGAGCTTTTGCTTGTGAGGCTTTGCATCTCCCTTTAGTGGAATTTTGTGTTGCATTATACTGATATCAAAAGTTTTCAAGTCCTGATAGGACCATGCAAACACATCTTTGTAGGACTGAAATAATTTCCGATATAGCTTTTTATATTCTCCTGGGATCTTCTTGGACAATTTTACAATCTTGGGATTAACATCAGTACCAAGATTCAGGTCTTCTACCTGATTTTATTCTACCACTTTGCTTGGCTGCAGTGAGACATCATTCTTATCAAATAATCTTTCTAGAGGCACCAGCCCTCTAGGTATAATGTTTCCCTTTAATTGCAGCACTTTATTACCTGCCATTTTCTCCTCCTAGTCTCTTTCTGAAGTATCTTCAGTTTCTCCCTCTCTTTTTCATCAGCATGAATCTCCATATTGGAGAATTCTCCTACTTTTTCTAGGAATTTCTTCATCTGTTCTTCATCTTCAAATATGTGCCAGTGCTTGATGCTATCTGGGATTCACAGCCGGTAACGTACCTTAATTTCATATCTTAAAAGGGGGTTCTGAGGTGGAAAAAATGTACTAGCAGCCACAGCAAAGGAATCAGCCATCCTATTCTGTTCTCGAGGCATGAACTGGATATTGAATGCCAAGAATAAATTTTCCACTATGTCCCAAACTTCATTCCTGTAAGCCCTCAGCCAAGGATGTTTGGTCTGACACTGATTTCTAACTTGTCTAACCACCAGTTCTGAATCTCCCAGAACTTTTAACCTTTGTATGTTCATGTTCCTGGCCGTCTACAATCCTAACAGAAGTGCTTCATATTCAGCCACATTATTAGTAGCTTCATAGTCTAGCTTGAAGGACAATGGGACCCAATTCCCTGTAGGAGAAATCAATATTATTCCAGCTCCATTACCTTCTCTTGAATTTGCTCCATCAAAATGAAGTGTCCAGATTCCTGCTTCATTACTCTCAGAGGGCTACTCGGTCTTGATCTGGCAGAAGGATGGTTCATGAGAATAATCTTGGTCTTCTTCTAGCATTAAGCATGAGAAATATCCTTCTTTACTGTAGACTGGTGAATTAACAGATTTGTCAGCCTTAGTAACCATCTTGACAAATCTAGTTTCCCTGTACAACCTCCTCTCCTGGCCACCAAAAACTGGGATGGTGGCATATGTTAAATCCAACTTGATTGATCCACCAATTTTTGTTCCCCAGGACCTTGACAGTAACATGCCAAAACGAGCTGGGATGTCAGCCACCACTATGTCCATTACCACACTTTTTGTTGGGATTTGGGCCAAATTGACCACCAAATCCTTGATCATCCCCAAGCATTTAACTCTTTTGGAATCAAATGAATAGAGGTCCTTGTATGGACGGGTGATTTGTAATCCTAGTTGTTCCATGACTGACAGAGGTATTAGATTATGGGAAGCTCCAGAATCTAACATACAGTTATGTAATAGCAGGTCATGAATCACTAGAGACACATAGAAAGGAGGAGTAGAAGCATCTAATTCCTCAACATGTGGACCAAAGACAACCATGGGTCTTTCTTCTTGAAGGTTGAGACTATCTGGGGTGAGTGCTGCTTCTGGAGGGATCATAAAAGAGGTGACTTGGGATTGATATGCAGGTTGCTTCAATAGTTCAGTCAAGGGAACTGGGATTTTGACTTTCTCAAGTTCCTTTTGCAGACTGAAAACAGGAGAGGACTTCTCTATTACAACCTCTTTTGATTCTTTATTTTCAGCTGAGGGTTTGACTTCTTTTGACACAGACTTGGTATTAGGGGGAATGACTACTTTTGAAGAGGAAGGAATTTGATCATTAGACTGCAAAGGTTTGTTTAGAGGGCCCTTACCTTTGTCTGTGACTTTCTGCATTGTAGACTCCTTCTGAGCAGGTGCTTCCTTCTGGGGTAGCTCTTCTTCTTGATCTTGAGTACGAGTCCTCTTCCTAGAAGATCTGAGATCATATCTTCTATTGAACTGTGCTTGCATGAAATCAACAAATTGTTTACAATAATGATCAATTTCTGCTTCTTCTATGTCTCTGGTCTTTTCTTCTTCTTGCAATGGGCACTCAGCTCCATCATTTCCCTGCAAAGGGAATTCTTCTCCATCACTATTTGAAAAAGCAAGATTTGCATCCTCCAGTCCATAGGCAGTGTCTTTAGTAGGATCATCTACTGGACCTTCCAAGTACAATGGGTGTGGTACTTGATCTTGTTGCTCTTTTGCTTCCCTTGGAAATATTTGCAGGGGTGGTTTCCTGTACTGAGGATTGTAACCTTTGTTTTGGGCATTGTGGAAATTCTTGGGGGCTGAATTCTTGGTCTCCAATTCAAGCTTGACCAGTTTACCAGAAAGGTTCTTAATCATTTTGCTCATTTCTTCAATTCTGTCATTGGCTGAGTCTCTATCTTGGTAGGAGGTAGATACCTCTTCTTTTCCCCTCCTTCTGGTATCTTGTTCAGATTTTCCCTTTGATTTGCCAGTGGAGGCAAATTTTTCCTCCAATTCTAGTGCATCTGACTGAGCATCATCCAGAGTAGCAGGCTTTCTTTCTCTGAGAGAGAAACCAAATTCTGAATCAAAAGCTGCTACAAAAACAACTCTAGCAGCAGTTTGATGAGGTTTCATATCAGCAGGAAGACCCAAATACAATTTATTAAATCTCTTGATAAATTCTGACACCCCTTCATTATGTCTCTTCTTGAGCGTATTAAACTCAGTCAGATAATGTCCGTGGTCTTTCTTCTCTCCCCATTTTCTGAGAAAAGTATCTTCCATTATTTCCCAAGTGGTAATAGAACGACCTGCCAATGTCTTAAACCATTTTCGAGCTTCACCACCAAGATATTGGACAAAAAGCCTTAATACCACATCTAAATGTTCCACATTAAAATTATCTGCAAAAGCATAGAAGACCTCAAGATTTTTTTGAGCATCAATCTCATTTTCCCCATTGAATCGGGGTAAAATCTTCAAATAATCTAGGGGCATATCATTTAACACTTGGGGTAATACTAGAGGAGCATATTTATTTAGCAAGAAGCCTGGAACATTTTCCATTGGAGGGGGTGGAGGTAGTGCAATATTTTGATGAGTAAGAGGAGGAGGAGGTGGTGGAAGTGGAGTATGCATAACAATAGGAATATAATGAACAACATCTTGAGGTGTTGAGGGGAATAATGATCTGTTAACAGCAGATACTTCAATGACTTCTTTAACCTCTTTAACCTTAGGAGTAGGGTGAAAACTATCTTTATTTATGATACCTCCTCAGGTTGGGCTATCTTAATAGTAATAATTGGTATCTCCCATAGTGGAATCGGGATCTGGCACTTGAGCTTCTTGAGAAGAAGAGGATGGAAAGTATTCTATAGATAATTCAGGGATTTCATAGTGGATTGTTTTTCTTTCCCTCCAATTTATTCTATGTATGATCTT
This sequence comes from Pinus albicaulis, assembly GCA_034641835.2. NCBI lineage: Eukaryota > Viridiplantae > Streptophyta > Pinopsida > Pinales > Pinaceae > Pinus > Pinus albicaulis. Next base: position 527,670,001 of record CM076573.1, on the reverse strand, counting down.
TTCAGGGTCAGACACTGAAGGTATCTTTGGCTGAGACGTATCTGACCTTAGGTGTGGCTTACGAGGAGTTAGGACTGCAAATAGATTTATCAAATAAACAAATGTGGAGTCACCAAGGTGAGGGATCTACAACTCTCAACTCTCCATGCTCACCTACTTGAAGAGTGAATTAGGTTTGTCGAGGCCCAGGGATTTAAATTTTCTCAACCGCTCCCAGAGCAGCGAAGCGCGAAAAGATGTTTTCGTTCCTAGAGACAGCCTAGAGTTGTGATAGACCAGTGCCTAGGACATCTTATATAGCAAGGAGCATAAGGTATAATAGAGGAAGTTATCAATAAAAATCTCACATGCTATCTCTTGTAAAACAAGGAATACTAATCTAAATGGGACCATGACCTTGAGCGGCCACAGAGGAATACTACGAGAGGCAACATGCAAAGTTCAATATAAAGCAACGAGACAATTCAAAGACAACTTACGTAAAAGAGGGCCGATTCGGAGAAATACCTCACATAAATAAGTTATCAGAAAGTGTATGTAGTGAATGAAATATTGAGAAGATATTAGTTATCATTGAGCTGATATCTAGATACACAATACCACCATGCATGGGCTTACCAATCTAAGAATCCATACATGACAATAGCATTTTAAAAACACCCTCCCAAAGAAACTAATATAGCAGAAAGACGGTTTAGATGAATAGTGGAACATAATATCATGCATGAGCCATATTTAAAGCGCTTGACTAATCTGAGCATGGGTATCAACTAGGATAAATCCATACCAAAAATCAATGAACCACTCGCATTCCAAAACATGATACAGGAAAGACGGATGAAATGAAATGATCTATTTAAATAACACATAAGAGAAAGTTACAGACTGTGAAATACCAAAGACCAGAATCCTCTTTAACAGATGGAACTCCTCCTCACTGAGACCCTATGGGCTCTGAGCCTTCATACAAGAGTTCGACAAAATGTACACAAAAATCCTTTCACTACATAATTTTTTGATAAAATCTGGAACCCTAAATCATCTGTTTTTCGGGAGCTTTATAGCAGAAAAGAAAGCTCCAAAAAGGGAGTAGGTGATGAACATTTAATTGTCTCATTAAAACAAAATGGTGGAGACGTGCATGCCCATATGCTAAATGACTTTGTAGTGTTGTATTTAATCTACTGTCTGCTTACTGAAATAAATGCACTGAGTAGAAATCTGTTCAGGGACATGGCAAAGAAGTAAAATCTCATAGAAATTCCATCCTTTTCTGAAAGAGAATGGTGCTGAAAAGAAAGAATTAAGGTATTTTTTCTGCGAATGGTACCCTCTGCCTTCTAATTCTGAATTATGGTTTAAGATATTCAATGCTGAACGTTGAATTCCTCGATCATCCACTGATATTTCTTTGCCGCTCCATTAATATCTCCATCTGTGCAATCTGTGCTTTGAATAACTCTGGAGGGTTTGGCAGATTTTAACCCTGCTTCTTTAATGGAATTCTTGTCGATTTACCTTCCCAGGCCTTTCTCCATAATTACAGCCTCTGAAATATAGTCCTTTGATGTGTTCTCTGTTACTGTAATAGAGGCTGTAAATCATGGCAGTTTTACGCCACTGTAACCCTGCAAAATCCGCAAACTTGTTAGGAAAACCAGGCATGGGAATGATGGATGTGGCGGGATCAATGAAAATGGTTATGCGGACATGGCGACATGATGGGACGATGCAGGGTGGCGGCGAAAATACAGTGCAACGATGGAGGATGGACTGGTGAAAGTTTTTAACATAAAACGTTTGAAATTTGACTAACGAATGAAATGTATAGTGGTGGAGGAAAAAATACGACGAACACGTGGAACGGGTGACGTGGAGGTACGGAGAAAATTGGCAGAGAGGTAAGTGATCTGGACCATCAGATCTCAGGAGGAGATCGATAGCTAAAATTACGTCGAAGAGCGATGAGATGGTGGGCCAGGGGCACTATTGACCTGGATTAACACCTGTGCAGCTTCATGGAGCGACTACCGTTGGATGGATCGCCCCAGATCGGATGGCTCTCATGGATATCGCGCCGTGTCTACGGACGAAAGATAACGCGCGATGGAGGGCGGTTTTTGAGCCGTACGTGGGGACACACAGCGAACGATGTATGGAATCGCTCCGAAATGAGAAATACCACCCGCCTCGGAAAGGTGATGCGATATAAACCACTGGTTTTGTACAGTGCACGGAGCGGGGACCACTAGGGCGGGAGTACTGTGGACCGTTGATTTAAGATTTGATCGGACGACGGACAGGTAATCTGGGCGATGAACGGAGTGGGCCACGGGCGCGATGAGGACTTTCGAATGTCGTGGATTTGTACAGATCGACGGTTATAAACACACCCGATCTATATGTGTGATAAGAAATTCTGGGTGTAGCGCTTGGTCTGGCACCCAGGTTACATGGAGAAAAATATTGAGGGGCTAGGGCCGAAAGGTGCCAAACCTTATATATTTCAAATGCGGGTTTTGGCCATTTTTAATGTGATTTTGAGGCTAGGAAAAGGTAACGATAGGCCGAAAAAGGACTTTTTAGGTCAAAAAGAGGGGGGTTGGAGAATTTGAGCGGGGTTGCTTGAAAAAAAATAATAGGAGGCTGACATTGTCAACACAGGTGATTTCCCATTCCAGACTTGATGGAATCATGAAATACAGAGAACGACCTTCATGCAAATTCAACCTTGACCGAGGGTAAACAATGGTGGCTTTACAGTGCCTTACCCTAAATGTGTTTACCATACAGGACATGCAAAATAAGAAATTCATTGACAATGACTTACAACCACCTTTCAAAATTCATAAAAAAACTTCACAATCTTCAAAAAATAAACTAATTCAAACTACATCAATGCAGTAACTGATAGTATTATAGACTGAGTAAATATAATCCAGAAAAATAAAAAAATTCCTTCGCATGTAGCGATACGCAGATACTTGTTTCATCATGGTGGTGAAAAGTGATTTGGGTACATACTAATTCACAATTATATGACTCCAGTGTCATCTGAAAGTTTTGTAGGGTTGCTCACGCCAGGAACCAGCGATCAGAACTAGGCACTAAACCACCAATTTGCAGAGAATGAACATTGAAATAATAACCCAGAGTGGGTTAATACCCCTTGTCAATAAAGCACGACGACCCACTTTCCAACCTTTCTCTGACAACCCACCTGGCTCACCGAGCTGTTCTCCATCTAAATTGAAGGTTGTCATAATGATCTTATATATATATATATATATATATATATATATATATATGGTGTGTGTGTGTGTGCGTGCGTGCGTGTGTGTGTGAGACTTTTGAGACTAGTTTTTGGATAAGAAACTATGAATCATGCTACATTTAAGTCATTAAAAGCATTCCCATCTAGCCTTAGCCTGGTTGGATTGCTTTTGTACATAACACATACATACATACCTATATATAGTAAGTGAAGGCCTTTCATTAATCAAAATAGAGTAGAGTATAAATATTTTGTACATGGGAACCTAGACCAAAGGTATAGCATTACAAATTTTTACCCCAAAAACATATATATATATATATATATTAGAAATCTAAAAGCCCTTACTTATCAGCAATATATTAGGTACTAGCAACTAACATAAAACTAATATCTAGATAAACAAAACTAGTACCATAAACCATAAAAAAACAATTATGATCATAATTTTATTCATGTGTCTAGTTAAGATGAGGTAGAGACTTGTCTGGGCTCAAGGCACTCGGATATGTAGTCATTTTCCATGCAACATAAAAATTACCAAATCTGTAAACTTGTCCATATCATGAAAAAGTAGTTGGAGTTCATTCTAAGAAGGAGCTCACCTCTCGTATTATTCCTATCAAGAAAATTTTTTCCAAGTAGTGACTTCAGATGCTAATAGAGGTCAATTGTATGGAGATACTAGTTTTGTATTCCTTGACTGTGGCTTGTATCAGGAACCCAATCAATGATAGTGGCAAACAATTTAAAATTTTAAAGGTTTTCTATCATTAAAATTTATTCCTTTGCCTCATAGATTTCCTGTTGGATTTTAGAAGGGGTCCTCAAGCATATAACTTGTCTAAATATTAAGCTCTAGTGTAGGTATGGGAACCGTTATATTCCCCTCTTCCCCTATATCTTCTATGTGAGTATGCCCTTTGTATAGGAATTGTGATGATATCCAAAAAAATGAATCCAAGTATAAAAGAGAATGTAGAAGCACACTAATTGAGGGTGAGAAAAACCTCCAAAAGAGAAAGTGAAAAAAATGGTAAATAGTCTTAAGAGGACATAGGTAGAGATATGCCCACTCAGAATAAGAGAAAGAACCATTGAGAGAGGGTAAATATACAAAAAATAATGCCCCAATGTATGAAAAGAAGGATGAATCGAAAAGCTAACATGACACTAAGAAAAGTAAAATAAATACCAACCAATGAATAAGAAATGATGGGACAAAATACCTAAGCTATTTCATGCCCTGAAATACCTATCATTGTCTAGTTATTTAGGCACCATAGAGAAATTTCATCCATCAAAACTAGTGACACTCCCATACTATTGATACCATGCCAAGAAATGAGAGCTAAGAAGAGTCGTAACTGAAGGGAAATAAAACTAAGAGAGAGGTCTTAATAATAACCATCCATGAACAACACATCACTACAATGAATTCTTAATTAGAGGCCGGAACGAGGATCCAGGCTAGAAGGACCTGGTCCTTCTCCCAAGGTAAAGTTGGTATAAAAATACATAGAATCGAGAACGTGTAGGGATAAGAAATAACAAGTTTCCATAAACTCAACCAAATGGCTTATGGAGATGAAAAAAATAGAAAATAGAAAATGAAATAAATCCGAGCATAATAATTAAGTACATACAAATATCGTGAGCCCGACCTAGAAAAACCAGATACATTCAAGATATTATCCCTTCGGTTGATAGCCCATCACAACTACATTTAGTATGATATGAAATTGCATTACTATGATAATTAAATTGGTCACCACACATATGTTCCTTGGGGAAGGTGGCCTCTACTACTTCAAGTGATGACACATTGTTTCCCATATCACCCCTGTCCACTTCCATTCCCACACCATCTAGGGTACATCTCACAAATAATTTAGCAATATAAATTATCTATATTATTTTAAAGTCCACTTATGATATCTTCAAAATTTTAAATAAAATAAATTTATTATCTCTTAAATATTTCATAAAAAAAGTAATATAAGTTTAAAATAAAACAATTAAATGATTGTTTAAATCAAATTTTAAATAATTGTTAAATAATTATTTTTAATATAATAATTATTGTTTCCTCGATGGGGGTGTTATGGTAGAAGGGACAAGGTCTAGGGCCTCGTTCCCACCACCCTTGAGCACTTAATCATGCATTTAATGTTGTTGGTACGTGGCAGGTGATTTACATGCAAATACACCTTTGGGTGAGTTCTTTGGTTATGGCCTTGAGAATTGGAAATTCCATCTACAAAGAGAGAGCGAGAGTCGAGGGGGATACCTTGCCCCCCCAGAGTTTTCTATATGAGAAGGTGAGGTGGGAAGAATCCATTTTGTGGAAAGAGTCAATGTTTCACATATGGTGTGGAGAAATATTGAGGCTTCTTTCCCTTTTTTGCATGGAGCTACTAGTGGCATTTATAGCTGGGTCATGTTGGGAGGCAGAGCTTGAACCATCACAATTTAGGCTAGAGCGCATGGCCTGTGAGTCAATTTCATTTGGCCTGGTCTTTTATCTAGTCTTGTTAATTGTCTTGATGGGTTTGTGTGGTTATTTGGGTCTCAAATAGTGTGTGTCTCAATTGTTGCATGCCAATTTCCTATTGAATTGACCTGTTTCTTTTGAGTATTTTATGGTTATGAGGTGTCTAGTTTTGTGTTTGCATGTCAATTATAGTGGTGGTTTTAGTTGGATTTTGTGGTAAGAATCAACTTGGGTGGTTTTATTTGTTTACAACATCCAGTGTTGTGATTGGGGTTTGATGTTGAGTCTCCATTCATTGGGATGTTGTTAGTTAGTAGTATTGGTGTGGGGTTTTTTTGTCCAATGGTTAAGGGAGTTCAATTTGCGGATGAAGTAGAGTCGCCTTCTGCCTTCTATAGTGGATTGTCGCCAAAGCGTCAACCCTTCGTCTGGTGTTATTGTGGCAAGATTGTGTGTTAGTGTTCAAATATTATTAAGGGGGTCTTGGTTTGATCTCTATGTCCTTTTACAAGTAGGCTAAATACCTAAAAATAACTAGAGTTACCTCTTTGCGACTTGAATATGCTACCAAGACAAAGACAAAGGAGTAGATGGGGTGGCGACGATAGAGCCCATCCTCGAAAAAAGAGGGCAAGGCTCTTTACCCACAATTTTGTTGATCCATATTTATTAAGGAACAAAATGAAATATATATTTAAACAAAAACATAGAGATACAGTCAAACATAACTTCTATTAATAAATAGAAAATGTTGAAAACTATTTACATGTAGAATGAAAACAAACTAGCTCTGGCAATGGTAACTTATCTTTGAGAAGATATGTGGCAACTACATGCCTTATGAACTATGTTACAATGAGGCTCGAAGGCCTTTTTATCATTAAGAAAAAATTAGAAACCCTAAACATCCAAAAACCTAACCCTATGAGATGAAGCACCAAAAGGTATGCTATGAAACCAGCTCCAAAAATAGAAGAAAAGAGAGATCAACGCCTTAGAATTCAACCACTTTGAGGGGGAAACCTCCTTTACATTACATAAATGAACAATTCCTGGATGATACAAATGAAAAAACCTCCTTATGATATATATGAGTCCATGGGGTCATAATATAATCCTAGCCTACCTAATAATAATAACGTAAGGGCACAATAATAACAATATTGGGGTTACAGGGGTACAACAATAACAATAAGGGGGCTACACTAGCAACAATAAGGGACTACACTAGTAATATAGGGACCTAACATGCCATTCTCCTTAAAAAAAGTGTTGTCCTCAAAGTTTGAGTAGATCTGGGTGCTTCTGTATAAAATTCTCATCCTCCCATGTAGAATCTTCAGTGGGTAAGTTCTTCCACTTGATGAGATACTATGAAATTGATCGATTTTGTAGTTGTCAAGTTCTTGTTTCCATGACTGCTTCAGGTTCCAATATGATTTTTACTTCCTCATCAAGTTATGGAAATATTGTTTGAACTAGAATTTTTTCACCTATGACCTTCATTAAGCATGAAACATGAAAAACTGGATGCGCTCACGAAGAAGCAGGAAGCTCCAATTTGTATGCCATAGTACCAATCTTCTGCAACACCTTGTAAGGACCATGGTACTTTGGCGATAATTTATTATCCTTATTAGCTTGCTCGAGGGACATTTGTTTGTATGTATGTAGCCATAAAAATACCCAGTCTCTTACATCAAAACTTCTCTTGCTGCGATGTTGATCTGCCTATTGTTTCATTCGATTTTGTGCCAAATTTAGGTTATTCTTTAAGAGTTAGAGAACTTCTTGTTGATGCTCGATGAGATCTTCCACTGCTTGAACCTTATAATTTTCTATTAAAGATGATGTGATGGATGATGGTTGATGTCCATAAAGTTCCATAAATGGGGTCATTTTTGCTGCAGTATGCAAGGAAGTGTTATACCACCATTCAGTGAGAGGTATCCACTTGACCCATTGTGTTTGTTTATCAGATAAAAAACAAAGAATATATCCTTCGAAACATTTATTCACTATCTCAGTTTGGCCATCGAATTGAGAATGATAAGATTAACTATGAGCTAGTTGAGTACCCAAACAAGAAAATAATTCCGTCCAAAAAGTTCTGGTAAAAATGGGATCTCTGTTGCTTACAATAATATTTGGGTATTCATGTAGATTTTGATTTGTTTCCATAAATGTAGTAGCAACTGTACTTGCTTTAGATGGATGAGATAATGCACAAAAGTGTGCATACCTAGTAAGTCTATCAACTACCACCATGATGACACTCTTTCCTTTGGACTTAGGTAAACCTATGATAAAATCCATTTAAATCTCCTCCCAACGTTGACTTAGAATGGATAAAGGTTGTAGAAGACTTAGGGTCTTAATTGTCTCAAATTTATTTTGTTGGCAAACAAAACTTTCCACCACAAAATTTTGAATATCAGATTTAAGGCCATCCCAAAAAAGTTCTTTCTTCACCCTGTGGTAAGTTTTTAAAAATCCTGAGTGTACTCCTAAAGGAAAAGTATGCAATTCCAGAAGAATATTTTGTTTTAGTTGGGAATTCTTACAAAGATATAAGCGATATTTGTACCATAAGGAATCATTTTTCCAACTAAATGTATCAGATGTACTAGGATTGTGCTGTAAGTTTTGAATGAGTGTCCACACTTCTTTGTCATTCTTCCATTCATCCCTTGCTTCAGTTATCCAATCTGGTTGGATAATAGAAATGGTACAAAGTAATGCTTCCACCTCTTCATTCTTTCTTGAGAGTGAATGTGCAACAACATTTAGATTCCCTTTTTTGTAGATGATTTCAAAGTCATAAACCAACATCTTTGTGAACCATTTTTGTTGCTCTTTTGAATATAGTCTTTGTTCAAAAAATGGTTTAAGACTATCATCATCGATTTTTACCTTGAAGTGTCTTCCCATTAGGTAAGGTCACCATTTCTTTAGTGCATGTAATATTGCTAACATTTCCTTCTCATAAATAGCTTTCGGTAAATACTTTCCTTTGATTAGATGAATTTCAAAAGCAATGGGTCTTCCTTCTTACATTAAAACAACATCAATTCCATTTCCCGAGGCATCACATTCCACAATAAAGGTATTTTTGAATTATGGCGTAGCTAAGATCAGTGCTAGGCGCATTGCCTCTTTAAGATGTTCAAAGGCCTTAGTTGCTTCAGGATTCCATGAAAATGCATCTTTCTTCCATAATGTTGTTAGAGATGTTGTTATTCTCCCATCATTCTTAACAAACTTGCAATAATACCCTGTTAACCTGAGAAATCCTCGCAACTGCTTTATGGTTGTGGGGACTTTCCATTCCTTAATGGATTTAATTTTGTTAGGGTCTACCTTAACACCCTCGTCGAATTCCCTCAAACCCAGATATTCACACCTCTTGTATTTCAAAGAAACATTTGGATGTTTTTGCATATAATTGTTCTCCTCCAATAATTGAGAACCATTTATTGATTTATCAACATGTTAGCAGACATGATCCTTCTGGGCACATTTGTAGATTAGTATATCATCAAAAAATACTAGCACAAATTTTCTAAGGAAGGGTTTGAAAATGGAATTCATCAACCCTTGAAATGTAGAAGGTGCATTGGTGGGCCAATGGCATGACCAAAAATTCATAATGACCCTCATGAGTTGAAATGTAGTTTTACTTGGAATATATTGATATTATTCTAATTTTATGATATCCTGAATGAAGATCCAGCTTGGTAAAATAAATTTCTCCATGTAATTCATCCAATAATTCATCAATCATAGGAATGAACCGTTCTGTTGTGGTAAGCTTGTGGAATGTTCACATTCAGGACATGCGCAGTCATCCTTCTTGTGCACCAATACTACTTGAGGAGAGAAATAACTTTGACTAGGTTGAATTATACGATGCTCTAACATTTCTGTAATCATACGTTCAATTTCGCTCTTTTGGATATAAGGATATCTATAAGGCCTGATGTTTGAAGGAACACTTCCAGGAATCAAATTAATAGCATGATCATGATCACGAATAGGTGGGAGTCCTTTGCCAGTTTCAAACACCTTGGAATGATTGTCCAAGACTTTTTGGAGCTCTGGAGAAATAGATGATTTTGATGTTGGAACTTCTAGTGAGAATATTTGTGTAATTATGCCTCATTGTTCTTTCTTCATAAAATTTGTCATGACATTAGAGCTTATTATCTTTCCCAACTTCCCTGCTATACCCCGTCATTAGGGGGATTTTGAGGTCTAAAATGGGCCTCTTAAGAAAAATGTACAACCAAAATAAAATTTATAAGAACCAATAGGATTTAAGATGATGATGTCAACCATGGGGGATGATTCAACATCTTTTGAATAAATGGGTAAAAATATTAAAAAATAATAAAATAATAAAACTACTTTTTCAACTCGTATTTCAACTTATCTCCCAAAATTTTTACTCAAATTTCGAGTGGGAGTACTCGTTGGATGCGAAATTTAATTCCTCATCCAAGGAGTGCCCATGTTGCATACTTTCGATGAACTCTACTACACGAAAAATGAGAAATACATAAAAACGTGATTGCAATCATGTTTTTCATGTATTTCTCATTTTCGTGTAGGAGTATCAGGAGTACCCATGTTGCATACTTTCGATGGACCCTGCTACATGAAAAATTATAAATATATGAAAAAATGTTATTGCAATCACATTTTTCATGTATTTCTCATTTTCGTGTAACAAGATCTATCGAAAGTATGCAACATGGGTGCTCCTTGGATGAGGAATTAAAATTTGCATCCAACGAGTACTCCCGCTCAAAATTTGAGTAAAAAATTTGGGAGATAAGTTGAAAATATGAGTTGAAAAGTAGTTTTTCTTTTTTCCCTCTAAAATTTGATGATGTAATCAATTCTTATTTTATTATTTCCGCTATTATTTTATAATTTCCTTAGGAGGCCCATTTTAGACCTCAAAATTCCCTAATAGATTCGACTTCCTTTCCTTCCGGAAAAAAATTCAAGAAAAATTCTTGAAAATTAAAAGCTACCATCCCCAACTATTGTAACCATTGTATTCCTATTACAACATCAACACCTCACATTGGAATGGAAAGAATTGGACTATTCAATACATATTCCCCCATGGTTATCTTGATATTATGACATTTTCCAGAGAAATTTATAGTTCCTCCATTTGCAACCATCACTTGACATTTAGGTTCTGGGTATAGGAAACAATTCAATTCCTTGGCTACCTTACAATGAATAAAATTATGGGTAATGCCCGAATCCTGCCAATGCATTGCATGATATGGTCAGACTCATTTCTTCTTCTTCTAGAGTTGGTTCCTGGTGTATATCCTCTTCTTTTGAAGTTTCTTGTTAATTTTCTTCCTCTTCTTCACAATCTATGTCAAAATAATTTCTTCTCGGCACACTTATGACCTTTAGTGTATTTTCTATCACAACTATAGCAAAGCCCTTTTCCTCTTTCTTATTCCAATTGTTGTGGTGTCAAACTTGTAGGTTGTGGAAGTCTAGGAGTAGCAACACTTCCATATTTATAGGTGTGAGTGTTAGGCTTCCTTGATGCCATAATTTTACATTCAATTTTTCTTGCCAACCTGAATGCCTTCTCCAATGAATCAGGTTCCCAAATGCGAACCTCATGTTGGATGTTATACTTTAAATTCCCTATGAAGACATCAATCTTGTGTTCCTCTGAAATATCAATTACCCTTATATTCAATTTTCGAAGTCCTCAATGTGCTCCACCACTAAACCCTTTTATTTGAGATTTATCAATTGGCTAAAAAAAAGTGTTTCTGTTTGTATCCTCATAATGTGCTTTCATTTCCTCTGTAAAAATTGACCAAGTGACAATTTTTTTAAGGGAAAAAATCCATCGATACCATACGAATATATATTTTTCTAAATATAAAGTTGCAATGCATACCTTTTGTGTGTTTTTCACATTATTGAGATCAAAATATTTCTCCATATGTAGTATCCATGTTACAGGATCCTTGCCATCAAACTTCCTCATATTGATATTTGGAATATGGTGGGTATTCCATCGAACGTTATAGTTTATGAAATCATGATTAACATTTATTTTTTTCTCATCGTGAGTTTCCTCTACTATCTTTTAGCCATTAGGAAACATTTCTTGTATCAACTTTGTCAAACCTTCCATGTCTCCTTTGAGATCATTATTCATGTTTTCCATTTTTTCTTCCATGTCATCCATCTTAGATTCCATGCCATCCATGCCATTCTTCAAACCATCCATGCCTTTCTTCAAACCATACATCTTAGCTTCCACGCCATTCTACAAAACTTCCATTTCATTTTTTGTTGCTCTTTGCGAGAGAAAAATTTGGTGCACTTGCTCTTGTAATTTTGATATGTCATGTTGCTTTTATTCATCTTCATAAGGCATATTAGAGCCTTATTAAGGCTTAATGGGTGTTGAATTAATTTTATGGGGAATTTTAGAACCAAATACTGATATCTATTCTACAATATGCCCTTGGAATCAATTCAAAATGATTCTTCAAACAAGACTTATGAAATTCGGGAAAAAAAAATACACACCTTTTTTTTTTCTTTTGAGGAGCCCGATATTGAAACTGAATTATCTCCGTGATTTAGGATCTCCAATATTTTAAATTTGGTCCTGTAGTAGCCCTCTGAATTTTCTTTCGAATGCCACAGGTCTGACCCGATTTGGATTCTTCAAGGAAAATTTATGCCCAATCTCCCACAATGACCTAATTATGGACTAGTTCAGTAGAGAAAACTTGTATGATGTGCCACGTGTCACTTTTTCCTCCTTCAGCTCTCAAGATGATACACAGGAAACTACAGTCTATGTAATTACGACCACTTTTTACAGAATTTCAATCTGATGCTCAGAGAGAGAGTTATGGTGATTTTCTCATGGTCACTTCTTTGAGATGAAATTCGGAACCTAAAAAAACCCTAACTTCAACAGATCATATCTCCGAATGTATTTCGAACCAAGATCGGAAATGTCTACACAACGTTCCTTAGGATTTCGGCTTCGCGCTGTAAATATTTTAGCTTCTGAACCTTCGTAGAGACAAAGTTATAGCGAAAATTCCATGATGACGTGTTTAGGTGAAATTTAGGAGCCTGAAAAAACCACAACTTCCACAGATCATATCTCCGTACATATTGCGGATGAAGATATGAATGTTTTACATGAAGTTCCTCAGGATTTCGGCTTGTCTCTGTAAAAATTTAGGCTTCTGAAATTTCGTAGAAAAAACGTTATAGCGAAAATTCCATGATGACCTGTTTGGAGCAGCAAAATCTTAGAATCCAAAGCTCTGTTGAGTCCCGAATTTGTCTCTCTTCCATACACTTTTCCATATCTCTTTCACTCACCTAAACCTCCAAAATTGTCAAATATCATGTGCAAAAGGGTATCTAACATGGTTTTTAATTATGTTTGTGTGTTTTCTATTTGATTTAGATTTTGTTCATACGGTGCGGAAACTTGTCACTTATCATGACATTATCTTTCATGGAAATATTTTGTGGAAATCAATGTTACGGGTGTTCAACGAAGAAGCTTGAGCCGCATGGGCGAGGCTAGGAATGACAAGGACATGGTTCGTGTCCTATTGGTTCAAGTAAATTCGTCGAGAAAGCCGCGGTCAAAGCCATCCACGTGGAAGTCAAGTTTGTGGAGTTCTATGTCGGCTGGACTCTGTTTCGTGGCATAGAAACATCCATACGGCCGTTTCCCAAGCTTGTGGAAGTTAATTGACATCTGTGCAAAGTTCTGGAGTTGAATTTAAGCGCCCACCTTCCATAGATTCGTTTCCCAACATGGCCATACTCCTAAATCCGTGGCCTTAGTGGTCTACGTGCTGGCTGCTATCATAAACTTCAGGAGACAGTTACATTTTATTGCTTTATAAAGAGCGTTTGCATATGCACGTAGAGTTACTGAATGTGAGTTGATAGTTGTTAGTTGTTAAGTTGATGTGCGTACTCTGTTATGTGGTGATTACGCTGCCTTGAGCCATAATACCACCACTGTAATGACTTTCTTTTTAATGTGAAAAACTCTGTTTCATAACTTAATTCGTGTTTGAAGATCATACCAGAGCTGCGTAGAGGGCCCCTGCTCAGCCGAGGTTCTGTATATTATTGTATATATTTTTCATTTCATTTCCTTAAGCAGTCATTGTATCATAACTCATTACATGTTCATATTTCATAGTCATTTTATTTCTGTTCATACATTTCTGTAATTTCCATTGCATTCCTGTCTTTTATGTTTTTATGATTATTAACATACTGATCAGTTTTCTTGTGCAGGTTTTAGGTAGACACCCCGGGGCATTTTCATAGTATTTTCGCTAATGATATGAAACTGATATTATTCTGCTGCTAGTTTTCTTTCACAGTCTTTGTTTTAACTTCGGTTTGTCTTGTGCACTTGATTTTGTTTATCGATTCGGTAGTTAAAATTAGACATATTAAGCTACTCATAGTGTCTTCGGCTACCTCCAGCCACGAGTGGGTGATGGTGAGAAGTTTTTGCATGATAGTGTAGTTTAGTATTAGTTTCCTTCTGCCAAATTAGATATATTAAGCTGCTCATAGCGTCTTAGGTTTTCCTCTCAAAGCCATTGGGTGATGGAAGGGGTGAGGCATGATGAAGTGTTGAGTTTTAGTATTAGTTTCTTTTCCATAAAACTTAGATATATTGAATCATGTGACATCTTCAATTGCCTCCGAAAGCCACAGCTGGACTGATGGCAAGGGATTGAATCATGTGTGTATGGTTTAGTATTAGTTTACTTTCTGCAAATTAAATATCAGTTACACAAGTTGTTTATGATTACTTCCACAAGTCATAGCTGGTCTAATGATGAAGGGTCAGAGAATGAATTGATGTAATCTGGTTTAGATTTCTTTCATTGCAACTTTGAATTTCCATAAGCGTAGTTTCTTTTGTGTTCAGTTGGCAGCAAGAATAGTTTAGTTTTCATATTCACTAGTTTCTTGTTTTGAGTCATTAGATTAACAGCACTTTCCATTTCAGCAGTTTACTTTCTTTTGTCATTTGTAATTTCAATTTGCTTTTAAAGTTTCGAGATTGGTAAATCATTATAGGGAATATCACTTCCTTGAACAATTATAACCAAACTTGTTTTTCACTTTAGAATTTCCATTTCACCTTAGAAAGACCATAAACGACAAAAAGTTAAGAAAGAGGTTATCTTGCACATATAGTGCACCGCACTTCATCAGCTTACGATTCCCGGATTGACAATTAAATGCAACAATTTAGGACACACTAAATTGACCAAACATTTTGGCGCCGTTGCCGGGGAAGTGTAACTAGGTAGCCAATTTCTTAAAAAAAAAACACATAAAATCATAAAAAGAAGGGAAAACTTGATAACTTCTTGAAGTATGCTCTCCTCTTGCACCTAGTGTGATCTAGAGGATCAGAAAAGAGAGTTATTGGTTTAGTAATTTCTTAAGTATGCTCTCTTCTTGCACCTAGTGTGATCTGGAAGATCAGAAAGAGAATTATTAGCCCAACTTTTATTAAAAAAATATAAAAAAATGACATGCATAGAGCAAGAGATTCTAGGGGAAGGTTTATAGCTAAAGCCAAGAGTTTGATTTTCACAACTCCATCTTCTTCAAGGCATAGACCAGATTCACCATCATCTACCCCTAGCCTTAAGATTTTTGGAAGCCAAAGAACAGCTGAAATAGAGGATTCTCCTACACCACCTACTAAAGCCTACTTAGAAAACAAAGAAACTTTCTCTCATCCTTCCTTGATAGAAGAACTAGAGGACTATAAGGACTCTAAAGAAACTATCATGGCGGAGGAAGTAATAAATAGAGGTGGAGGTAGAGGAGGAGGAGATAATGAAGATAACAATGGTGAAGGAAATAATGGTAGAAATAGGGACGATTTTCTTGGATTCCCTATAGTTGATGAGGAAACTCATGCAACAATGAAAAATATTTCACCATCTGTTCTCCCTAACTTTTATGAATTACGAAGTGAAGATCCTGAAACATTTCTGTTTGAGTTTGAAGTAGTGTGCCGAACTTATGACTATATGGAAGATTCTCAAAAACTCAAACTGTTTCCTTCAACTTTGAAGGGATCTGCTTTGAAATGGTTCATGGGATTAGCCACTCAATCTATAAGGACTTGGAATGATATGAAACAAACATTTTTGGATAGATACTTGGACTATTGTATGCCCACCAATCATAAGGATGAGGTATTCAAAATGATGCAAAAAGAAGATGAAAATTTGGAAGACTTAATTGAAAGATTTCAATACAACTTGAAAAGAGCAAAGATGAGCAACTTAGATAATGAAACCTTGGAAGCCCTCCTATTAAAAGCCATTAGAGATGAATGGATAGACATTTTAAACATGATGGGTAAAGGAGACATTTCTCAACTCCCATTTCATGATATAACAGAACTATGTATCCAATTCTCAAGGGGAAGATCTAAAGCTGGAAAAGGGCCTAGGGATTCTTCTCTTATTAGGGCTAACAAATCTGCAACTGGATCAGTAAGTAGGGCAGAGATTGGTAATATGCTTGATGAGTTTAAAACTGATATCTTAGGGGGTCTTAGTGAACAACTAGACACCCTTAAAATCCAAAACAAGCAGAAAGCAGAAACGGATGCTTTAGCCATCTTTTGTCCGAAATGTAGAAAGAAACATGCTTTAAGGGAATGTCCCTTGGATGCAAAAGTTGTAGAAACATGTATGATTTTCTCAGAAAATCATGAAATCAAGGATTGTCCTTCAATCCCTGGACTCAAAGCTGTTTTTCAAGAAGATCCAAATTCAATAGAATCTCTCTGTTTTGTCGCAAGGAGACCTTGGCAGGGACAACAATCTCAAGGGTTTAATAACCCTATGAATCTTCAAACCCCACCAAATTGGACTCCTTGGCAACAACCTTGGCCCCAACATCAAAATTCATATCAACCATGGGTACAAGGGATGCAAAATCCTTATGGGAGATTTGCTCAATTTTATCAATATCCTCCATCTTTTCAAAACCAACAAGCTCCACAATTTCCAAACCAAAATCCACAACAACTTTCATTGCCATTTCCACAACATCAACCTTCTCAACAAAATAGAAATCCTCAACTCATGCTCCCATACCAACAGAAGACAAATCAACTTCCAGCTCAGCCATTGCCAAATCCTAACAATAAGAATCCTCAAACTACTTATATGGTAGAAGGACAACAATTTCCTACCTATATGATTGTTCCTCTCAACGATGTACAACTCAGATCTGGTAGATTTTTAGAAAAACCTTCTATAGATATTCAAGAGCAAGATACCTCTGAGGAGGACTCTCTTCAAGTCAATAAGGGTTCTGAGGAAGAATCTCTTCAAAATTCAAAAATTCAAAAAGAAAAAGAAAAGCTAGCATCCACAACTCCTATAGTTGAGCAACCTGTATCTTCATCTGCACCTCCTTTTCCAGAAAGACTACAAATTGATAAGGGGGTGGAAAAACAAATTTTTTTGCCTAACTATGACTTTCTAGATGAATTGAAGAATGTTTGTATCAAGATTCCATTGCTACAAGCCATTCGAGAAATTCCTATTCTAGCAAAAACCATAAAGGAGTTGAGTTTCAAAAGACCAGGAAGAAAGCTAAAGGACACAAGAAGAATCCACCTGGTAGGAAAGATTGCAGACATTATGATGGGAAAAATTGCCATGCAGAAGTATGTAGATCCTGGAAGTCCAATTGTCAAGACACATATAAATGGGATAGAAATTCCAAACACATTGATTGACTTAGGGGCTGCTATCAACATTATGAGTAGGCAGACTATGGAACAGTTAAAACTTCCTAACCTTCTTTTTACACCTACTTTATTGCAACTTGCAGATCGATCGGTTATTAAACCAGATGGTGTATTAGAAGATATTTCAGTCTCCTTAGATTCTTGGGAATATCCAGTAGACTTTATGATTTTGACTCCAAAAAGCAATCTAGGAGGACATCCAATTATCTTAGGAAGACCTTGGCTGGCCACAGCTGATGCTTTTATTAGTTGTAGATCTGGAGACATGTACATTTCTAATGGTAATTTGACAAAGAAATTCAATTTGTATCCTCCCGCAAGAGCAATTACAAAAATAGGAGACAATGAATGGGTCGATGATGAGAACACTATACAACCTGTCTTTACCATTTCTGAGATTAGTGAGGATAGTCAAATTCTGAACACATTAGAAAATTTTGAGATAACTTCGGAATATGACCCCACACAATTTCAGTTGGAATCTGACATAGAATATTTATCATCAAGACAAATGTCTCTTTACTCTATGGAAGAATTTGGTAATTCTGTTTTTGAGATTTTTCCAGAAAAGACATTAAATATCAACAAACATATGGAGAAGTCACAACAAGAAGAACTAACCAGAATCTTGCAAAAACATTCTACTGCATTTGCATGGGAGTATACTGACATGAAGGGTATTGATCCTAAGACTTGCATCCATCATATCTATATTGAGGAAAACAGTAGACCAATCAAACAACCTCAAATAAGGATGAATCCAAATCTTAGGGAGATAGTGAAAGAAGTGCTCCAAAAACTTCTCAATGTAAACTTCATTTATCCAATTTCAGATAGCCAATGGGTTTCTCCTTTGGTTATAGTACCTAAAAAGAATGGTAAATGGAGAGTATGCATTGATTACAGGGAGTTGAACAAAGCAACTTTGAAGGATCACTTTCCTTTGCCTTTTATTGATCAGGTATTAGATACATTAGCAGGTAAAAAGTACTTTTCATCTTTGGATGGTTTTAGTGGCTATAATCAAATTCAGGTAGCACCTGAAGATCAAGATAAGACCACATTTACTTGTCCATGGGGAACTTTTGCCTACCGAGTGCTTCCTTTTGGGTTATGTAATGCACCAGCAACATTCCAAAGAGCAGTACTAGGAATTTTTTCTGATCTAATTCATGATTGTGTAGAGGTTTATATGGATGATTTTACGGTTTATGGTAATTCATTTGAAGAGGCATTAGAAAATTTGGAAAAAGTTCTTATAAGATGTAAAGAAACAAACCTTTCATTAAGCCATGAAAAATGCTTTATGATGTTTACTGAAGGGATTGTTTTAGGACATCATATTTCGGGAGATGGAATTAAAGTTGATAGATCAAAAGTTGAAGTCATCTCCAAGTTGCCTATTCCAAATTGTCAAAGAGATGTTAGAAGTTTTCTAGGTTTTACTGGTTACTATAGAATATTTATAGAGAACTTCACTAAAATAGCATCTCCACTCTTCAAGTTGCTTACAAAAGACTGTGAATTTAAATGGGATCCTGATTGTCAATCCGCTTTTGAAACTTTGAAAACAAGAATATCCGAAGCACCTATCTTGAGAGGACCAAATTGGAAACTTCCTTTCCATATTTCTACAGATGCTTCAGATACAGCTCTTGGAGCTGTGTTGGGTCAAAAAGATTTAATTCCTTATGCCATTTATTACACCGGTAAAAATTTGACTCCCACAGAGTTGAACTATACTGTGACTGAAAAAGAGTTCTTAGCTGTTGTTCATGCAATTAATAAGTTTAGACATTACATAACAGGCTATGAAACTTTTATTCATACTGACCATTCCGCAATTAGATATTTAATGAACAAACCTGTTACTAATGGCAGAGTGACAAGATGGCTTTTACTTTTGCAAGAATTCAATATTACTGTGTTAGATAGACCGGGAAAACAGAATACAGTAGCTGATTTCTTGTCTAGAATTCAAAATACTAAAGAAGATTCTCCTGTAGAAGATAAGTTTCCTGATGAATATTTGTTTGCGGTAACTATTAAGACCCCTTGGTATGCAGATATTGCTAACTATTTGGTTACAGGGAAACTACCTTCACATTTATTTCCAAGTGAAAAACGAAAAATTATTCAGGAGAGTTCAAAATATTCATGGATTTCTAACGAATTGTTTAAAACAGGGCCAGATCTTGTGATCAGAAGATGTGTCGGGGAAGATGAAATGCCTGATATTCTTAAGGCATGTCATGATGAACCATGCGGCGGACACTTTGCGGACAAAAGGACGGCCTATAAAATCCTTTCCTTGGGATGTTATTGGCCTTCTCTCTTCAAAGATGCAAAACAATATGTCAAAAGGTGTGATAGCTGCCAAAGAGTAGGGAAACCTACCCTTTCAAATGAAATGCCATTGCAAACACAGATACTCATTGAACCCTTTGAAAAATGGGCTTTAGATTTCATTGGACCGATTAATCCACCATCGAAGCAAAAGAAGTATATATTGGTTTGCACTGATTATGTTACTAAATGGGTAGAAGCTAAAGCATTAGTATCTGCTACTGAAAATTCAGTTGTTCATTTTCTTTATGAGGATATTTTTACTCGCTTTGGTGTTCTAAGAGAAATTGTGACAGATCAGGGGAGCCAATTCACATCCAATTTGGTGGAGAAGTTGATGGAAGAATACAAAATCAAGCACAGAAGATCTACTCCTTACCATCCACAAGCAAATGGTCAAGTGGAGTCCACAAAGAAAGTTCTTGAAAGTATCATCACCAAAACTGTTCATCTACATAGAAGAGATTGGGCAGAAAGGCTTCCAGAAGCCTTGTGGGCCTACAGAACTACATGGAGGAATACAACAGGACATTCTCCCTATGAACTTGTTTATGGGAAAGAAGTCTTGTTCCCAATTGAGTTCCAAGTCAAGACCTTCAAGATAGCAGTTCAGTTGGGAATGGACTTATCAGAAGCTCAAAAGCATAGAATGGAGCAATTGAATGAGCTAGATGAGATCGGACAAGAAGCAATTCTAAGAACCGATCTAGTTCAATATCAAAGAACTAAGTGGCATGACAAATATATCAAAGAGAAGAAGTTTCAAGAAGGAGATTGGGCATTGTTATTTGACTCCAAGTTTAAAGACTTTCAAGGGAAATTTCAGACTCATTGGCTTGGGCCATATGAGATTGACAAGGTCTTTAACAATGGAGCTGTAAGAATCAAGACCATTGATGAGTTTCAAACTCCTCTTTTAGTGAATGACCATAGATTGAAAGTTTATCATAAGCCACTCTCTAAAGAGGATTTTGTCAAGTTGTTTCAAGAAAGTTCTGCAATCAGGCTGGTACAGAAGAATCCTTCTTCTCTACCAAGCTAGTTTTTGTTTTTCAAGTTAAAAAAAAGAAGAAAAAAAAAAAAGAAGAAAAAAAAGAAGAAAAAAAAAAAGAAGAAGAAAAAAAAATGGTATAAGCCTGAAAACCAATCATCGATTGGCAGTCTTATACAGAAAATATGGGGTGAAAATCAGGGACACCTGACACTCTATATTTTCCAAAAAATTCTGTCTTTTATTTCATTTTATCTCACCACCCACTCCATTTCATTTCACTTCATTTCATTTCATTTCATTTCATTTCACTTCATTCCACTTCATCTCATCCATTCCATCAATAAAAATCTTTTTATGACCATTTCCACTTGGTCATTTGTCATTTGTTCATTTCTATTTCAGCCAAGTAATAGCTGTGTCAGTTTCCGCAGCTGACATCTGTTTCCGCAGCTGACTCCAGTTTCCGCAGCCAGAAGCAGATTCTGCAGCTGCTACTACTCTGTTTTCAAAAAGAATGTACAGTTAGTTGTTTTTTTCATAAAATCATGAAATAAAATGCAGGAGAGGATCAATGGGACATTCAAGACACTAATGAAGATCAATCAGTTGAAGACCAAGGGCAAAAGCAAGGATTCCAAAGGTATGAATAAAGTTTATTTCAAATAGTATAAAAGACACATTTTTATGTAATTCTAAACTATGAGCTCTACCCATAACGCGCAATGATTATATTGACAGTCCGTAACCCTCCACGATCTCTATGTTATCCTCTTGCATTTATTCACAAACGGCTTCATTATTGAAATTCCGGCTCTTACTCATGTTCAAATAGCCCACCGAAGATAATGATACGTATTTGAGTTGACAAAGGACTCTTACAAGCCGCATAACTCCATAATCATTGATTGAAACGTGTTCATATTTATGACACAGCCACCAAAAATTCAAAATACGGCTGAATGCATTATGCTTTGTTAACTTCTTTGTCGTTTCTCTGTTGTGTTTACAAAACCTCACTCTACTCATTCTCATTCCCTGTTTCACTCCATTCCGTTCCTTTTACTCACTCTCATTCTCGTATATTCACCCACAGTCTTATTCCATTCTGTGTATGGTGCTCATTTCCGTTTTGTGATAACATCCCCACGGCATTGTGCTCGACTCCGTGTATTCCATCGTTCCACTTCCGCTTAAAACCCTCACAGAGGCAAGCTGTGAAGCACAGAGAAGTAAAATGGGAAAATTATTAAGGGAAGAGCCGGAAGGACCGAAGTTCATAGAGGGATTTCCACAAGCAAAAGAGATGTTGAGAAAAGCTAAATGGCTGCGTTTTATTCAGAAATTCCGGGGTTACCACGGAGAAGTTACCAAAGCGTTTGCAAGATCATTTGATGGCTCGGAAGCAGAAGTGGGAGACCTCAAGTTTTTGGTTAATGAAGCATCAATAGCAGCAGCCACAGAACTTCTTCAGGAAGGGGAACGGTGGTTCAAAAACAAAAGTATCAGTGATGAGGTATGGAGAACAATCCTTCGAAATCAAGGTATGGATATCATTGTTTTCAAAAGAGGAATTCCAGTGCATGCAATAAAAGATGAATGGGCCACTTTATTACTCATTGTTCAGAAATTTATCACATGTGAAGGCCGCTTTGGCTCTATGTACATGTATCATACTAGGATATTGATGAATTTCCTTGAAAACCAAACTCTCGATCTTCCTTATTTCCTATTCAATAGCTTGAAGAAAATGGCTGTGACTGTGCAAAAACACCTAGGAGATGTAGAGCCTCATTTATATCATCATGGGCTTATAAAAATTTTGATTGAAAAGGAGCTAAAAGAAAGAAAAGATACATGGGAACAATTCTTAGTAAGAAACTTCTTTGAAGAACCTCAGGAAATTCCTGAAGGTAATCCAATTAGAAGGAGTAGAAGAAAGAAAATGGATGTCGAAACCCAAGTTGCTCCTACACAGGAAGTTCCCGCAGCTAGCACAGCAAAAAGAAGTAGAAGGAAAAAAACAGTAGATGAAATCCAAGATACTTCTACTATTACTATGAAGAAAAATGATAGAGAAGAGAGATTGGTAAAAAGGAAGAAGAAGGAAATCAAAATTAAGAAGCCAATAATATCAAAAGGGAAAGAAATTGTTGAGGCTGTCCATAAAACTTCTTCTTCTGAAGAAGAAGATCACCAAATTCTATCTGAGAGATTAATTTTTCTTCAAAAACAATCATCTCTATCTAAAAAGGCAAAAACAGGAAAACAAGAACAAAAGGGTAATGTACCACAGCAAGTGAGGAGAAGTAGCAGGCTTAAGGGAAAACTGAGAAAAACACAAATTAAAGGTCCTCATTTCATTGATTTGGGTGAAGAGACATCTGAACAGTCTCCAACTGACCATAGTCCATTTCAGTCAGTTAGTGAACCTGACTCCTTTCACTCCCTATCAGACAATGAGCGTACTCCATCTTATTCTCAGCAAAATATTGATGAAAGTTCTCCTCAGCCAAATTTTGAACATAATCCTCCCTTGCAGCATTTTGAGGACAGTCCAATGAAAAAGACACCGGAAGTAGACCCCAAACAGCAGGAGGTCTATGACTATATAGAATCCCTGGAGAAGGCAGCCACAGGTCCAAGCACCTCTTCTATTCAGCCTCCTACATTGCAGGATAACTTGGTTCAGTCATTAAAACAGGAGATTTTTGAGCTTGAGCTTTTGAATCGGCATATCAAAAATGAAAATGAAACACTCAAAGAGCAAGGCAAAATGGACAAGATTATCCATGACAATACTATGTTACATTTGGGTATTTGGCAAAAGAAAAATAAAAAGCTAAAAAGGAAATGCCAAAAATTGAGCAGAGCACTTGTGAATATCAAATTCAGGTGCCTCATGAAGAAACCCAGAATGATGGCAGTACCAAAGAAGAAGAGAAGGGGGTTAGATGTGTTGGCTGAAGTATCAAGGCACATGAATTGAACAAAGAGTGTCAAAATTTTGGTTGCATGAGGACATGCAACACCTTCACAGTGGGAGTATGTTGAGTCCCGAATTTGTCTCTCTTCCATACACTTTTCCATATCTCTTTCACTCACCTAAACCTCCAAAATTGTCAAATATCATGTGCAAAAGGGTATCTAACATGGTTTTTAATTATGTTTGTGTGTTTTCTATTTGATTTAGATTTTGTTCATACAGCTGCGGAAACTTGTCACTTTCCGCAGCCGCTGCAACTTTCCGCAGCTATTTTGTGGAAATCAATGTTACGGGTGTCAACGAAGGAAACGAGCCACATGGGCAGGCTAGGAATGACAAGGACATGGTTCGTGTCCTATTGGTTCAAGTAAATTCGTCAAGGAAAGCCGCGGTCAAAGCCATCCACGTGGAAGTCAACTGTGGAGTTCTATGTCGGTTGGACTCTGTTTCATGGCATAGAAACATCCATACGGTCGTTTCCAAGCTTACGGAGGTTAATTGACATCTGTGCAAAGTTCTGGAGTTGAATTTAAGCGCCCACCTTCCATAGATCCGTTTTCCAACATGGCCATACTCCTAAATCCGTGGCCTTAGTGGTCTACGTGCTGTCTGCTATCATAAACTTCAGGAGACAGTTACATTTTATTGCTTTATAAAGAGCGTTTGCATACGCACGTAGAGTTAGTGAATGTGAGTTGATAGTTGTTAGTTGATATATCTGTTAAGTTGATGTGCGTACTCTGTTATGTGGTGATTACGCTGCCTTGAGCCGTAATACCACCAGCCTGTAATGACTTTCTTTTTAATGTGAAAAACTCTGTTTCATAACTTAATTCGTGTTTGAAGATCATACCGGAGCTGCGTAGAGGGCCCCTGCTCAGCCGAGGTTCTGTGTATTAATGTATATATTTTTCATTTCATTTCTTTAAGCAGTCATTGTATCATAACTCATTACATGTTCATATTTCATAGTTGTTTTATTTATGTTCATACATTTCTGTAATTTCCATTGCATTCCTGTCTTTTATGTTTTTATGATTGTTAAATCACTGATCAGTTTTCTTGTGCAGGTTTTAGGTAGACAGCCCGGGGCATTTTCATAGTATTTTTGCTAATGGTATGAAACTGATATTATTCTGCTGCTAGTTTTCTTTCACGGTCTTTGTTTAACTTCAATTTTTTCTTGTGCACTTCAGTTTTGTTTATCTGATTCAGTAGTTAAAATTAGACATATTAAGCTACTCATAGTGTCTTCAGCTACTTCCGAAAGCCACAGCTGGACTGATGGTGAGGGGCTGCATGATGAGATGTGTAGTTTAGTATTAGTTTCCTTTCTGCAAAATTAGATATATTAAGCTGCTCATAGCATCTTCAGTTTCCTCCGAAAGCCACAGCTGGACTGATGGTGGGGGGCTGCATGATGAAGTGTGTAGTTTAGTATTAGTTTCTTTTCCGCAAACTTAGATATATTGAATCATGTATGACATCTTCAATTGCCTCCGAAAGCCACAGCTGGACTGATGGCGAGGGATTGAATCATGTGTGTATGTTTTAGTATTAGTTTACTTTCTGCAAATTAAATATCAGTTACACAAGTTGTTTATGATTACTTCCGCAAGTCATAGCTGGTCTAATGATGAAGGGTCAGAAAATGAATTGATGTAATCTGATTTAGATTTATTTCATTGCAATTTTGAATTTCCATAAGCGTAGTTTCTTTTGTGTTCAGTTGGCGGCAAGAATAGTTTAGTTTTCATGTTCACTAGTTTCCTGTTTTGATTCATTAGATTAGCAGCACCTTTTCATTTCAGCAGTACACTTTTACTTTCTTTCAAGTCTTGTCATTGTAATTTCAATTTGCTTTTAAAAGTTTCAAGATTGGTAAATCATTATAGGGGATATCACTTCCTTGAACAAATATAACCAAACTTGTTTTTCATTTTATAATTTCCATTTCACCTTAGAAAGACCAAAAACGACAAAAAGTTAAGAAAGAGGTTATCTTGCACATATAGTGCGCCGCACTTCATCAGCTTACGATTCCCGGATTGACAATTAAATGCAGCAATTTAGGACACACTAAATTGACCAAACAAGCTCTAATACCAAATGTTATGAAACCATCTGCAAAAATAGAAGAAAAGAGAGATCAACGCCTTAAAATTCAGCCACTTTGAGGAGTAAACCTAATTTAAATTACATAAATGAACAATTCTTGGATGATACAAATGACAAAACCTCCTTCTATATATAGGATTCTGTGGGGTCACAATATAATCCTAACCGACCTAACAATAATAATGTAAGGGAACAATAATAACAATATTGGGGTTATAGGGGTACAGAAATAATAATAAGTGGGCTACACTAACAACAATAAGGTACTACACTATTAATATAGGGACCTAACAAGGTATGGGTCCTCATGGGGTTAGTTGGAATGTCAACTTCCTAGGGTTGTAACTTTGATATATGATCTCTATTAGGCATGCATGATAACTTGTTAGAAAGGATTATTCGAGGATAATTAATTTTAACTACAAATTTTAGTCAAAGACTCACATTTTATTGTTTCCCAAAAAAATGTTGTTTAGGGCCTCAAAACAACTCCAGAAGTTTAGGACCCTAAAACTGACAAAAGTAAAAAATTGTAGAAATAGGAAATTGTGCTGAAAAATAGGAAATTGATAGAAAACAATGTGGGGGATCCAAGTGGAATATGCAGGTAGCCACCAATATCCAACTAGATCATTCCTCCCCTCATAGGAAGAAATGGTCCCCATTGTGTTGAGTGCGTCCATGAGGTGAGGAAGCTCCTGTTGAACTTGGTTCCTGGTGAGCCACTTGCCTTGGTGCAGGAGTTGGATGACTTTGAAAACTCGATATAGATGGATCCTATGTTGGAGAGTGTTACTAATATATGTGTCCATGATTCCATCAGTTGTGGCATGTTCAATGCAATCTGGGTTGAGCTCCGTTGGTGTCAATTTCTCAACAATATTTAAGGTGTCCAATAATGGTGGAAAGTATGCTTGAAGGCAGTTCACATTGAATATTAGGTGCAGGACAAGGAATTGGGGGATACTTAGCTTGAAATAATTTTCATCCACAACCTTGTTGATGGTGTAAGGTCTGTATCGAAGTGGTTGAAGCTTCTGATGGGCTCCGGAAAGGTGTTCCTAAACTACAAATGTAACCAAACCTTATCACCCACTTGAAAATTTTGTGGCACTTGATGCTAATCATGACGTTATTTGTTCTTATAATTGCATTTATAAAAGATATCATGAACCTGTTGATGGATGTGTTGATTGAATTCAATAAAATTGATGGCCTTATCAGCTCAGATTGAACATGCAAAAATTATGTCTGTGTAGTTGTAAGAGGGATTGCAACATCAATGAGACATAATGGTTGAAATCTGAGGCCTGCCTGAAAGGGGTTGTGGTCATTCGTTCTATGGAGAGCACTATTTTAGTTTTGCTAGACATAAGGAAGACTCTCAATCCATGTTCATGGATACTTAGAGTTGAAAATGTGAAGTATGTGCACTATCATCCTATTGATGACCTTTGTCTTGTCATCAGTTTAGGGGTGGAATGCAATCGACTTGGTGAGCTTTGTTTCCAAAAATGGCTAGAATATTCACCAAAATGAACTTAGGAACATACTATCCCTATCTAATATAATGTTCTACAGGATCCCAAAATTTTCTCACACTCATTTGAAGAAGTGTTTAGCTATGGATTTTGCTGTGATACTCTTCTTGCAAGCCACTAATATGGCCATATTAGAAAATCTATCAAGGACCAAAAATAAACGGTCATTACCATGCTTGGTAGAAGGAAGGGTAGAAATATAGCCCATGAAAATGGACTCCCAAGGATGGCTAGGTTGAGGTAGAGGAGTGTATAAGCCTTCCTTCTTAATGGTTGTTTTAGCGATCACACAGGTAGTGCATGATTTGATATATTTTCCAACATCTTGTCAGATATTTGACCAATAAAAATATGTTTGTAGTACTTGCAACCTTACTATAATATTCCTCCCAAATCAGCTTGGTACACTTGCTTGAAGGAACACAAAGATGTCCTAGATAGCACAATAATTCATCTTGAAGGTGGAAGTATAGAACTAGTTGTCCAACCATCAACATATTATAGTTGTCAGTGAATTCTGATTCATTTTCATATAAATGTGGCCATCCATAGGTCATGTTCCCACATGAGTGGAGAAATATGCTTAGTGCCACAATCAGGGGATGAATGAGGTTGTTTTTTTCGTGCTTGGTTCTACCCTTATTATATTTAATATTCAAATGGAATTGTTGTAGGTATGTGGACCGTTTCTGATGGTGATCATTCCAAAAATTCCCATATGTCTACATAAATTAAAGGGGCTAGTGATTCGTGTGTATGATCGTCTCCTTCCCTACAATATAATTTTTCCATTTATGGAAAGCCTGCACAATGGAATACATTTCCTTATCATAGGTGGGGTACTTTCGAATAGTATCAGAGAGAATCTCACTATGATATGCAATTGTATGTCCTTGCTGAGTGAGGATTGTACTAATAGCATAATTAGATGCATTTGTATCAATCTCAAATGGTTGTTGTAGGTATGACAAGGTGAGGAATGGTGCATAGAAAAGGCGGTGTTTTAGTTCAATGAATGCCTTATATTGTGACTCCAACCAAAAAAAAAATTATTTCACTCTACCCTTGGTAACTTGACTCAAGGGCCAAGTGATATGAGATAACCCCAATACGAATCTTCGATATAAACTAGTAAGTCCCAAGAAGTTGTGAAGCTCTATTAGATTCATCAGGGTTGGCCAATCCCGAATGACTTGATACTTAGTTGGACCCACATCAACACCTTGCTCATTAATTATTTAGCCAAGTTATTGCACTTGGTCCATGTCAAAGGATAATTTCTCCAGGTTGGCACATAGCTTGTGTTATTGCAAGTTTGAAGGACCTACTGAGTATGTTGCAAGTGCTCTAACCAACTCTTGTTGAAGATGAGTATATCATCCAAATATACAACCAAGAATGATTAGTGAAAGGAAAAAATATGCCATCCATGAGCCTCATAAAACTTGAAGGGAAAATTTTCAACCTGAAAGGCATGACCAACCACTCAAAGAGACCCTTCTTGGACTTGAAGGTAGTCTTCCATACATTTATGGGCTCTATTAGAAATTGGTGATAGCTGAAATTCAAGTCAATCTTGATGAAGCACAGGCTTGAGTTGGTTAAGAAGGTCATCGATCCATGGGACTGGGTATCTGTTCCTAACAGTGATTTTATTCAGTGACCCATAATCAATGTTGAGTCTCCTAATCACATATTTATTTTGTATGAGTATAATTGGGCTCCCACAAGGTGAGGAGCTTGGTAGGATGTTCCTTTTTTTATAGTAACTCTTGGATCTACCACTTCATTTCCTCATTTTACAGAAGAGAGTGGTGATATATTAGCCCATTAGGTGCTCTGGGAGTTATATCGATCGAATGCTTCACCTGATAGTGAAGATGTACCCCTATGATTGAGGAAAATATGTCCCTGTACTCTTTCAAGACCTTATCAACTTGCTTTTATTACACAATGGAAATCTTTCTAGGGACCATGGATGTTGTCATGATCTTCCCCTTACTTTGAGATCGAATCGGGAAGAAAACAAAATTCTTGGTCTAGTAGATGGTCTTACAACATTTCTTAGCAGAGATGAAAGAAATTGTGATATGCATGGCTACCTTTTCTATCCTGTATATTTTTCTTCCCAAAGCAATAATAACAGTAGAGCTCTGGATTCATACACAATATGATGCTTCCACAAGTATGGTTGGCCTAATAAAACATCCAAAACTTTAAGGGGAGTAACATCACACAATACCTCGTCCATGAAATATTTGATGCTATAGGGAAAGCGACACTACTAGGTGATCAATATCTCAACCTTGGTGGAGACACCTAATGGTGTATGACTACAAGTGTGGTTTTCTCAGTAGGCCAAACCTCTTAATAACATCTGCTAATATGATGTTCTTTTGAATTCCACTATCGCAAATGAATTGCAGTGGAGAACCCATCCACCACATCCGTGAGTAAAAGAGACACTCACCCTCGTCCAAATATTTGAGCTCACTCTTCTTGAACTTGGTGGTGGTAATGGTGGCACTAGGTTCTACATCAAACATATGTTTCCCCTTGTTAGGTTCTATCTCAAAGTCAGAACATGCATATGACTTTGAAGCTTTTAACTCGTCCACCAGTGACTGCTTCACACGACATTAATTTGTGTTGTGAGTGGGGCTCTTATGGAACTCACACCACTTCCTTGCGTCTTTCTTCATCTTCTTGTTGCTATAATTTTCTTGTGAATTCGATGGGTTTTCCTAGGTCATTCCACATTGGCTTTATCTTTTGTTCTATGGTTTGGAGGTGCCTTTTCCCTGCTTCACATTCACATATCCAAAGTATCGATTATTCTATTTAAAATTATTCTCAATCTTGACAACATATTGGTATGTTGCGCCAAGAGAGGAGATGTCAAGGAAGTCCATTTCCACTTGGATGTATTTGTGTAGAAAACCACAATAATTGAGCACTAGATTCTACTCAGATTACTTGATACCCAACTTGGTGTGTAGGATATTAAAGATATTTGTGAAATGCTACACTTCTTGGTCCCTTTCCTGCTATAGTGTAGTCCATTTAGTGTACTATTATTCATAACTCCCAACATAGTAATATTGTTCCTTGATGACATCTTGAAAATAATTTGATCCGGGGATCAAAAATATTCTCAAAAATCAAATTTCTCAAAATCACCCGAACCTAGTGCCAAATCATAGATCTCGTCATTTTCATTCCAACAATGATTAAAACGACTCATTTGACATCATATGTGAAATTTATCGCTTTCAGAAGTTTTTGGAAAACAACTTAAAATTAAACTTGCAGGGTTGACTGGGTTGTTGACTATGCAGGGCATATAGGTGATGTGGCATTGATGTTAGTAGCTGACTGGGCAATATAATGCGTAGTATGAGCCAATCTTGTGCTTCCAAGTGGAAGGTCGTACAAGGTTGGGTGGCACATTTTTATTGGTCATTTTTGTTTGGGTGTGGGCAATCAGGAGGCATCATGTGGCCCAATGGGATGGCACCACATGGACCTCAAGGCTGAAACAAAATTTGTTTAGAGGTCTGACCGACCCGGCGGGGGTCAAACACGTGACCTCTAGTGTGAAAACCAAGTGTCTTACCATTGGACTGCATATGTTTTTGATTAAATATAGGCCTGACGGTTATATTTAACGTGACATAGTTTTGACATTGAAGGAGGGGGCGGGGCACATGGCCTCAACCTTGGTCATATTGCATATGATACGACCACAGTACAAAGGCCACGCAAAGGTAGAGGGGTTAGGTGGTTATCCTTGGCCTCGAGTCATGTTCAAACCTTGTAACCATGGGTGGAGGGCTCGGTGAAGACAGGCTAGTGTGTGGCCCAACCCGCAACCACATGGCCTACAATGTGACTAAGGGCGGAGTGCTTGCGGGTGCATGGCCTCTGGAACACGCCCCTAGCCACATGAAAATCATATGAATATGAAAAGGGGTGGTAGTTGGGTACTCGATGCCCAACTAGCTGTCCAAAACAATGCTCATGTTGTGGCAAAAATTGCGCTAAAAACACGCGAAAATGTCACTCGACAGACCTTCCAAAGGATGATTTCATTGCTTGGTTATCTTGTTTGGTCATTTTTCAAGACAGATAGTAGAAAAATGGACTAAGAGGCCTATCTTGGTCATTTTCTTCCTTTTTAAAACCAAGAAGATCATACTTAGGGTTTTTTGTGTGTTTTGGACACAATGGCAACATTATTTTTGTGATTTGAGGATTGTATGTTGATGTAATTTACATTTTGATCATATAATATAAAGGGCCTACATTAGAAGCTGGACCCTCAAACGTAGTCCAAGAGGGGTGAACTATTTCATAAAATTGTTGTTTGTGTGATGCTGCATGTTGTTTATTTTTCTCTGGTTATTTATGAAAAAATTAACTAAAATCAATAAATTTATGTCTTTTTGAAAATTGATCCATTTCGCACAAGA
This sequence comes from Pinus albicaulis, assembly GCA_034641835.2. Classification (NCBI taxonomy): domain Eukaryota; kingdom Viridiplantae; phylum Streptophyta; class Pinopsida; order Pinales; family Pinaceae; genus Pinus; species Pinus albicaulis. The sequence goes on along the minus strand of CM076573.1, from coordinate 527,637,919 downwards.
AATAAACTAGCTTGCAAAAGCTTTCAAGAAACATTCAAGTTTTAAATTTTAGATCATAATCCCAAGAGGGTGTGGATGAAAGTAGTGAGGATTCCTCCTCATCCCTCTACTAACAAGTTTCACACCAGTAATTGGCATGGGGGGTGGGCTTGAGAAGTGAAAAAGTAATATTTTATCTATTAGAAAAATTATGGACTGAAAAATATCATTCCAGAAAATTTAACCATCTATCTAGAGCATATGTGTCTATCTGGGCTTCAAAAATAAGAATGTCAAAGTTATATTGTACCTTAAAAGGGGTGGTGCCTCAGCTCAGTGAATGTTTGAGGAAGATGTTTTTCCACTGGTATCTGTTGAGGGATCTCAAAAAATTTATCCATCATTTCATTCCTTTGTTGCTTGAGGCTTCTTCAAGAAAAAAATTGAAAGGATCTCATGCTCCCTCGTCTTTACTTTTTTTCCATGGGAGGCCATTGGGGTCATTGAGGGGAGTATTGCAAGGGCTAAAATAGATCAAGTCCCAACACCTTGTACCTCGGCCTCGTTCGATACATGCACAAAAAATAGAGAAAGAGAAAACCTCTTTGATACCACTGATCCGGGGTTTTTAAGAAACAAAATGAAATAAAAATTTAACAACAACATAGAGATACAACAAAACAAAAATTCAATTAATAAATAATGAATGTTGAAAATTGTTTACATCCATAATGAAAAAAACTAGCTCAGACGATGGTAGATTATCTCTGAGAAGAGATGTGATGGCTACATTCCCTCTAAATTGTGTTACAATGAGGCTCAAAGGCCTTTTTATCATGAAGAAACAATGAGAAACCCTAAACATCAAAAAACCTAACCCTAGGTGATAAAGTGCTAAAAGGTATGCACGTTTATGGGGTTAGTTGGAATGTTAACTTCTCGAGACTGTAACATTGGTAGATGATATTTCAGCGCAATTCCTCATAGATCGTTCGTGGTAACATATTTCAACACGGTTCCACCAGAAACATGCCAGGAGATAAGGGAGCTAGAGATAGAAGTTGTAATATCCCGAGGATCAATAAATTTTAAAATAAACAACACATCCAGATATTTCATATAAAAACACAGAACACAACACATATAAGAAATTGAAGCCCAATTGTGAATCCTGAATGGATTCACCACATAAATATTACCGCGGGGTTTTCGTCCCGGGATCAATAAAAGAACTGGCCAGGCCAGGTTCTCAACCCAAACATAATAAAATAGATAATCCAGAATGCCCTAAATGCTTAGTTTCTCTCCCCTTTTATAGGCTTGATGGGTCAATACCAACAAGAGATACCACAGGTCAATACCATGGGTCAATACCATGGGAAAATACCATCAAGAAATGCCATGGGTCAATACCATGGGTTAATACCATGGGTCAATTCTATCCACTTTGACGGGATCAAGAAAGGGGATATTACAAATCCTCCCGCCCAAAGATTGCTTGTCCTCAAGCGATCCACTTCTATCCATAACAGAAGCATTTGTACATGGATACCAGGATCCCATACAATCTGATGTGCCCTCCATTTTGAATGGTCCTGAATGGATCCTTCAATACCTGGATCCCAAACGATCCTTTGAACAATCCTTCCCGGAATATATTTACCTGGATCCCAAATAATGCTTTGGCCAATCATTTCCCCAATGGATTCACCTGGATCCCAATGCCACCTAAATCCTGGGACCTGTGGGTTATGGTACCATTTTAACCCTCCATCGTTGTTCGCACCAAAGGGCCCAAGCTGCAATATGCCCTCGGCTGTGAGTATCCTCCAAAGAATCAACCTATCGATAGAATACCAACTCATAATCTCTTGCCAATCTAGACTTGGAGAGGGATGAATATCTGCAAATCTACTATGTTGATGTTGTTTGATGCTCAATTCATGCTTCTCTACTTGGTTACCCAACCTAATGCAGTTGGAGAACTCTTCCCTTCTCTTCCCAATGTATAAAGGTGGGTTATTGGTGTTGCAAGCCTTATCTATGTATTCCTGTAGAGTGCTGCTATGGGACTCCCGATTGTACTCCTCATGCGGCCTTGTGAGGGACTTGAGTTTTTCCTCAATACTAGACAGCTTGGTCGATGATTTGGCACATTTCCCTATGAGTTCCTCAATTTTTCTGTTCTCCTGTAAGACAGTGTCTCGGACTGTCCAGACTCTTTGCTTCAAAAACATAATATCTTTCTTGAAATGCATGATCCTCTCCTCAGAATGCACGATCCTCTCCTCATTTGTTTCTCCTTGAGTGTATTCAACTTGGACCTCTTCACATGTGAGGATGAGTTGTCCATTCTTTCTGGTTGTCAAACATGGATGTACTGGTGGACTGTTGTTTATACCTGATTGCCCATACTCTTTATGGATGTCCTCCGTTGTATTTATAGATTCAACTACCACATCATCAGGAGGAATTGCATCCTTCCTTTCATCATGTACTTTTTCAAGTTGACTGATCAGCTTGTCCTGCAAGTTTCTCTGAAGAGCATTGTGTTGTTGTTCACCATTTGTATTTGACTGCTCAGATCCTTCGTAGGTCCTTTCCTGAAAACCAGCGAACCCATCTATGGATGAATCCCCATGATCTGAAGAAGTCTCTAATTTTTCTATCCTTGTTGCTTCCTTATTTTCTGGACAGGAATGGACAGGTGCCCAAACTCCCTTGCATACAAAGCATAAGCCTTTCCTCCTTAGTTCATTCTTGCTGTCTCCACAAATCTTTGTTAGTTCCTCCTTGGTTAACTTCTTTCTAAATAGTTTGATGCTTTGCTTGATCAACCCCTCAACTAGTTCATAAGCAGCAGGTGATGCAATTAGCTCCTTCCTCCAAATGGCCAACAATTTGGATCTCAATTGTTCGCAGATGGCCCTATCTTCTCCTAAGATCGGAGACATGATCTTTTTCATCTCTATTTTGATGTAGTTTGGATGAGACGTTGTAATTCCATTGCAGAAGTATTGGAGCATCTGAAGGATTAAATCATCACACTCTAGATCCAGCATAAGCATACCAAATCTGAATTTCGCCATGCGCTCCAAAATTGTGCGCTTCTGGAAAAATAGTAAGGATGGTGGTGTTGTGTTGTCCAACCCTTGGAGTGCTTCTACCATTACCCGAAAATTCCTCCTCATGATGTCATCATTGTAGGGAAATAGCGGTGCTGTTAAGGCTATGATTTCACTGAGACAAGAAGCGACGGCGAGTCTAACATTTTCACAAGAATGCTCCAAGAACCTAGGTTGTATTAAGGCAAGCATGGATGGCTTCAAGGCCCAGCTTGACCCTTCCCATTTTGATTTATCTATCAAGCTCAAAGCCGCATTTAATCTGTCTAGCTGTAGGAGAACATCTTTTGACTTTGTACCCTGCAATTTGGATCCAAGTTCGAAGAGACACTTGCTTGTTACATCTTCCTTCCGGATATCTTTTGACTGCTGAAGAATAACATGGACCTTTCGAGAGAAAGGCCTGTCGCTCTGTTCTTGCTTCTGATTTGTATGTTGTTGCCATCTTTGATCCAAAGAAGTATTGTAGCCCAAAGAATCGACTGATATATCATTATGTTGATTCTTGTGGCGTTTCCAAAAACAAAATGATGACATTGGCATCAATGGATCTCAATACTTAGCTAATGAGAAACCTGAGAATGATCCCTGTCTAGCAATAGCTTCCCAACCTTTCAACAATGACCATATTTACAAGAAAGACATGAATAAATATCATGGGTACATTCATAATATTCCATACAAATGAATAAATATCATGGGTACATTTATTCATAAGAGGCCATATACAAGCTATAAATGATTTTTTTTTAATCATGCCTTCAAATATTTTCACAAATTTAACCCACGGACATATAAATGATTTTCCCTTCACTTATATCTCCCAATAAAATAATTTACTGCAAAATAAAAATCAAACTAGGGTGATAAATATCACCGAAGTGAGAAATACTGGCTAGGGTGAAAAATAAATTTCACCGAAGTTCCTTGCGTAAAATTCTCAGGCTGGCAGGATGCACAGCGCTGATACCACTGTAATATCCCAAGGATCAAAATTTTAAATAAAACAACACATCTAGGTATTTCATATAAAAACACAGAACACAACACATATGAGAAATTGAAGCCCAATTGTGAATCCTGAATGGATTCACCACATAAATATTACCGCGGGGTTTTCGTCCCGGGATCAATAAAAGAACTGGCCAGGCCAGGTTCTCAACCCAAACATAATAAAATAGATAATCTAGAATGCCCTAAATGCCTAGCTTCTCTCCCCTTTTATAGGCTTGATGGGTCAATACCAACAAGAGATACCACGGGTCAATACCATGGGTCAATACCATGGGAAAATACCATCAAGAAATGCCATGGGTCAATACCATGGGTTAATACCATGGGTCAATTCTATCCACTTTGACGGGATCAAGAAAGGGGATATTACAGAAGTTGGGGAGGAGAGGGAATCCATGTCTGAATCTGAATTTATTTAGGACCTGGTAGGCTGGGTGCCAGATCCTCGTCACACCAGAGGTAGAAAGAAACAATAATTGAACTCAGTTGCGCTTCATTATAAAATGTAGATGTTGTTGGGTTTGTACTGAGGGACAAATAGGCAGAGAAGTATAACATCTTTTCCTCCTTGGTGGATGTCAAAATAATGTTGAGAAACCATATGTTCTGCATGGACAAATTGGATTCTCACCTTATGCATGTGGAGAGCCAAGTTCCTTGTGAGCTTGATGGAAGAGATGCCAGAGACCCTCCTAGCTCAAGTGGTCGAGTTCTGGAAAATGTTTCATATTTAGACAATGATCGATGAGCTTGAGTGGTGGGTGACAAGTTTTGGATCTCTCCTAAAGTGTCTGTTTATTGGCTCTGGTAAGCCCTTGGAAGGCCTTTTGTTCCTTGGATTATGATGACATAACAAAGTCGCGACCTAGTGATTTTTGGGTTGGATGTATCCCTTTTTCTTTTTTCAGATTTTGGTGCATCTCATCTTGTTTGGGGTTCACAAGGCGAATGTTCTCCTAGAAAAGGTTTTTAGCGATGAGGGTATGTTATTTTATGGGTGGACGACGGTGTCTTCTTTTCAATGGCTTGGTGGTTTCAACAATTCCCTTAGGGGTTGGGGTGGATCTTGCAAAAGATTAAGGTGAAGCTTTGGTGTCGATTGCAACAACCTCTTGGGAGAGGCCTATTTCTGTGTTTTAATGCTTTCTTGCTTATACGAGTTCTAGGCCTAGAATGAGGCCCAAATATAAGAAATTTTATACCAAATATTTTCTCGACGAAATTACATTTAGATTTTAAATTCATGAACGACAAAAACCTACATTCTAAAATAATAAATTTTGTTTATATGTAATCAACAATAAATTGTACAAGAGACATTGGTTGAGATCTGTGTTTTGAAACTCCTATACGTATATAGTTATACATAGTTGTATATGTATCTAAGTTTTCTTGATTTATATAAAGGTTATAAATTCATATATATATATTAATTTTGTTAACTTCTAAGATAATATTTTATAAATATAAATTATCTTTCAAATTATTATTATATTACAATTTTATTAATTTTTGTATTAAAATTATTTTAAATATAATATTCGGTATAAATATAAAATAAATTTTAAAATATTAAAGGTAAGTTAACTGAAATTTAATGATAAGTCGTATAAATTCAAAACTATATTTATTTCATGAAATTTTGGATATATATTTTGGATATCTAAAATATTGTTATTGGGTACTTTGGTTTAACACTTTTAATGGGAGACTATGACCGTGTCAGCGTTTTCAAAGACTAATAAATGTTATAGGAATAGAAAAAAATATATGTGAGTAAATTAAAAAAAACAGTTTTATATTTGATACAATTGAAATAAAATTATTAATGTTATTATAATTATGTAGAATTTTTTTGGTAATAATCACATTCAAATGAATATTGTCGACGCGTTTCGAACCAATTAGTGTGGTTCATCATTAGGATTAGGTGACAGATCAAATCACTTTGAGTTTAAATAGATGCAGAAATGGCTAAACTAGCCGTTAGGATAACAACTAGTTTGACTATGAAATTTAAAAACTGCTAGTTCTATTTTAATTTATTCAATTATTACTGAAAAAATTCTACATAATTTTAATGTTCATTTAAATGTGATTATTACCGAAAAAATTCTACATTATTTTACGATGGATCATAGAAGCCAAAATTCTATAAAAAGTTATTATAATTGTTTGTTTTGTTTTTTTTTTATAGTTTAGACAGATCTTAAACCCACGGTTTCAAACCAGTGACCTTGTAAACAGAGTGCCTTAACAGTGCACCCCATCACCTACTGCTCTACACCACATAGGCCTATTATTATAATTGTGTTAATTAAAAAGATTTTTGAAATTAAGTTGTAAAATTAGATGAACCTTATAATAATTTATCTTTGTTTTAATAATATTAATTTTTGTTTTACTTTAATTTTTTATGCTAATTATATTAATATTTTTATTTTTTATTTTTAAATTAACAAAAATATAAAATTTAATATTATTATTGTTAATAATTGAAAATGAAATGGTCAATCCTTTTTATATCACAAAATTTACAAAACCATTAATTCCGAAGTACTTTTGAGATAGATTAATGATAAAAAAAATTACACCTGATTTGCTTTTGAAAAAGTCTTTTTTTTAATAAATTTAAAATATTAAAATTAATTATTCATTCTTATTCTGTAGCTTTTGAAAAAAAAATATTTTTTAATAAATTTAAAATGTTAAAATTAATTATTAATTCTTATTATCTCTCATATTTTAACTTGTTATAATTAATGAATTTGTTTTCACAATAATGTTTATTTTTTAATTTCATAGAAATAGTTAATCCAAACCTATAATATCTAACTTCTGTAGTGGTTATAACTCATACTAAAAACAATAAAAAGGGAAATTATCTTTATTCAACTTTGATAATTTTATGTCAATAATTCAAAAATCAAATTATTTATTTGGACTTTATAAAATAATATTTAAATTTAATTTAAAAATATGTTATATTGAATTTTAAAATTATAGGTTTATGAATAATTTATAAATATTCTTATTATGGTTTTATACATTAATATAGGGAAATGTTGTTTTATAATTTTATACTTAAAAGTAATAAAGTAATATATTTATTAATAAATAAAAAATTGAAATAAAAACATTTCTTTGAATATTCATTATCGATAAAATTAATATAGATCCATTTTAAAGGGAGATAGATACATAAATGGAGGGGAACAAGAAAAAGATACAATGAGACAAATATAGATATTATATAATATTATATAATATTGAAGATTATTAACCATAGAGGAAGAGAAAGTAAGGATTTTACGAAAGGTAAAAGAATTTGGATTTAGAAAGTCATGAATATTTTGGTCTTTCGCTGAAATAGATGCATTTCTTTCAACGTAGATGTTGATTCCTAATCCTATTTGATTGATTGTAATGGATGCATTGACTTTCCTGTAATTGTTGATTTCTAATATTATTTGATTGCTTGCGCTAGATGCATTGATTTCAATGTAGATGTTGATTTCTAATCCTATTTGATTTCTTGTGTTAGATGCATTGGTTTTAGTATAGATGTTGATTTCTAATCCCATTTGGTTGTTTGAGCTAGATGCATTGATTTCAGAGTAGATGTTGATATTTTAATCCTATTTGATTGTTTGTGCTAGATGCATTCATTTCAGTGTAGATGTTTATTTTTAATTCTATTTGATTGCTTACACTAGATGCATTGATTTCAGTGTAGATGATGATTTTTTATTTGATATAACTAGATGTATCATGTAAATTAATTTCAAAGTAATTAGATTAATAGTGTGTATTGAATTTAGTGTAAGCACAAAAATATTGAAGGCATGCATTGATTTTTGCATTACAGTAATTCAACCATAAATAAAATGCTTGAATTTTCATCTTAAATAAAATGTTCACTTATCTGAAATGTTTGCCTCTTGAAACTGTAAACTATTTATAATTGACTGCATTCTTACTATTCCCATTTTCCATCATTCAACATTGTCATAATCACTTTGCATTCATGCAAGGTAATAGAAAACATCTACCATTGAAACTTACTAGGGATTTAACACTCCAAAGTCACAATGATTAACTTTGTAGAAAGCTACGATTAATATTAGAGAGCAAGAGAGTCAAGGTATGACTTTTACTATAATAGCTTGAGTTAAAGATTTGAATGGCCTATGATTTCAACTGCCCTTTTCATATGATCGCTATGAAGAGATGGAAAAACTAACAGGTGTGGAAATAAGAGAAATAGAAGAAAATAATTTGAGATTGATCATAATGAATACTATTTGTAATGGACTACATTATTATTATTCACATTTTCTATCATTCGACAATGTTACAATGTCAATTTGCATTCAAAATACGATTTCATAATTTTTTATCAGTCAAGTTATTAATAATCTCTATCATCTCAAGACACTGAGTTAATTGATTAAATTTAAAATAAATGACTGGATTAGTCTTAGACATATTTAGCATATTTCAAATTATCAGAATAATCATATATTCAACAAATTTTGTGTGACCATGCATGACTGAAATTGGTCTAGATCAATATTAATCCTGGATTTATTAAGCACTGAGAGGGACCAAATATCTTGAGGTGCAAAATTTTCCTCGAGTTTTTCAGTCAAAAGGAGGTTTGAATCTTGAGATATTTGAACCCTCTTGGTGCTTGGTAGATCCATAGTTAAGATGGATCTACCAAGCGCTGAGAGGGATCAAATCTAACGAAATGCAAACCTATTTATGACTGCAAAATTTGAGGAAAGGTTTTCACCTCAAGAGATTTGATTCCTCTCAGTTGGGACTTAAGATGGATTTATGCTAGTTTTGAAAAATACAAAAATAAAATTGTTTTAACTATAATAAAAAAAATTCACATGTTTTATATAAAATATATGGAGTTGACATTGAGATATGTTATTTATGATTTACATTATCCACATTTAAATGTTAATATATCTCTTCTCATATTTAAAAATAGAAAATATATATCCATAGGACATTTTGAAGTAAAAAAGGTATATCCATAGGATAAAGTATCTCCTTGGGCGCACCCACACACACAAACACACAAATATATAATAAATATTGTTTAAATGTTACATATAAACTCCATATTAAACATTAAAGGAATTGCAAATTTCCCTCATAGCTTGAATTAGAAAGCAACTGTCAATGGAATAAGAACTTTCTCGCTCTTTCTCTCTCTACATACATTGGATGTTAAAATACTTTACTCAATATGCATATTGAAATATTGATTTATAATCGACATTAAATTTTCTTGTCATTATTACTTTTTAATATTATATATCAACTCCTTATTAAGAATGAAATAAATTATAGACCTCTCTTAAAACAAAAAGTGAAATCATAATAATTTTTTTTAATTTAAATTACTTTGTTGATATAAAGTTATAATATTTAATATGGACATTGAAATATTTTATTTGTGGTTGAAACTATAATACTTTTTGTTGTAATATATTTTTGTTATAAATATTACATGTTTTTTTTATTTCCTTAGAAATATATATATATATATATATATATATATATATATATATATAACTTTATTTTCATATGAGAATAAATTTTCATTCTGCTCATACATGTCATGCATGTATTTATTTGAAAAAGAACATGCTTCAGGGTATGTCTTGCTTATAGTTTCTGTTGATTATATTTTAAAATGATAACTATCCAAATTATAAGCTCAAATGCATAATTGAGTAGTTGCACATATGAGATGTTCAGTGTTTACTACAAACATAGTATTTCATAATAAACATTGTCTAGTGCAACTGATCATATGATTCATATCCTGGAATACCAAAAAATAGAAATGACAAAAAATAAAAAAAATTGTAAGTCATTGGAGTTGAATATTAGTAAGAGTTGACATCCTCCAGGAAATTCCTATGGTGGATCTTAGTTGTTTCATTTTCAAACTGTTTGATTGTCTCCCTTGTCCCAAAAGCTAATGGAACCACTGCTTTAGAGAGGTTGTCTATGTTCGAGTAGAATTACCTATAGATATGAAAAATAACAAAATATGATAATGATGATTTGTGTCACAAGACTTCATAGATATTTCAATCCGAGGTTGTAACATCTGTGTAATTATTTGACCCAATTAACAACAATATGTGAATCTCCATATATTTGGATGGATGTGATACCAATATCAAGAGAAAATACTAGAAGAAGCTTAAGAGCCATAATTTCTACAAAATTATTTAAGCCCTCTCCTAGCCTCAAATTCATATTGTAGTGAAGGATTCATTAAGGTAAAGGGATGCGTCGCCTCCACGTCTTTTGGGATCTCCCTGGGTTGCTCCATCAAAGAAGCCCCATGGTCTATTCTTATCAATGGCATTTTATACAATAAATATGATATGCAAGGAGACTGAGGGTTTAGGAAGAAGATCCAAGATAGATATTATTTTTGCAACTGTTGATTCAGGGGGGGCCAAATTTCTCTTAAAAATAACCTTATTTCTTGCTATCCAAGTAACCCAGATATAAATAAGGGAAACAAATATGATATCTTTAGTAATTTCATTTGAAATCCATTTATTCCAAGCACTCCTCACATTAGGCCCTTTACATTTATAAGCCTATCCTAATTAGATGCAAATCAAGAGAATAGGGATTTGGAGTAGCAACATTCAATTATTAGGTGATCAATTGTTTCCTTTGAATAATTACCTGAAAAATACTATCTTGGACCTTCTTTCTTCTTCCTTGTATGCAGAAAATTGCATATTGGATTTTTTCTCTCCAAGGTGCACCAAATGAAAAGTCTATATTTGGTTGGGAATTTAAGTTTCCACAAGTGTCCCCACCAATTCTCCATAGGGTCTAGGCCTAATTCTGAGACTAAAAAAAGGTAACCTTATTTAAGGGTATATTGAATTGTAAGAGACAGAGACTAGACTATCTCATTAGGCTCATCTGAGATGTGCACATGTGCCTATGATAAGGCCCTGATATAGGAGGACTGAGTTCTTCTATATTCTCTTGGTAAATTCAACATTCTACTAGACAACCACATTTTATCTTTGATAGGGTCTATGTTAGGAGCGGAAAATTGTGTAAGAGAGTGGATGCTTTTGGAATGAAGGATACTAATAAATTTTTCTAGCAGCCAATGATCACCATTGCTTCCTAGCGTTGGGTCAGAACCTATCCTGATTTTGTAACCATCTCCTACATTCCATGCTATACCATTTCCAATGACGGGGAATTAATTTTAAATAGCCCACCATATGATAAATAGGATTTTGACCTTTGTTTGATGTGTTTGCAAATCCAGTATTCAATGTAGAGATGAGATATATATTTCCTGTGGAGAAAATTGGATTAGAGGCTATTGGTAGAGATTAATCTCCTCCCGTATTTGGATGTAAGAGCTTGAGGAAAATAAGGCAATTACTTCAGTCCCCAACCTCCCTAGGCGTTGGGTGTAGCTATTTTGGACCATTTGACCCAGGGGAAAGCATAGTGATTAGAGGAACCAACCCAAAGAAAAATGTAGCATAACGTCTTGATTTTGTAGAGGATGGCTTCAAGGATCCATGAGAGATACATCCAATATACTATAGTGGAATCTAGAATAGGTTTAATCAAGACAATATGAACTTCCATTGAGACCCATCTTGTGCTCCACACTTTTAGGAAAATTTCCATTTTTGCTAAAATCCATTTCCAATCTGCAGTTGTATATGCATTTGGCTTGAGGAGAAAGCCAAGATATTTAAAACCACTCACAAGGTAGGCCAACTTGAAAGGGAAGAAATGAAAATAGAGTTTGAGCTCCCCATCAGAGAGACTAAGAGGGTTGAGAGTAGATTTACTAGTGTTGATCGTCATGCTAGTTGTTTCTTCAAATAGAGCTAATCCCTCCTTTATAGAGTGAGCATCATTTCAAGATCCATCACTGAAGATAAGGATTTCATAAACAAAAATAAGGTAGGTGATACAAAGGGTGGGGGTGACCCTAAGGTCCATAAATCCCCATATTTTGCGGGCCTCCTCAACCGATCGACTAAGACCTTCTACCACTAAAAGGAAGAGGAGGGGGGAGAGAGGGTAGCCCTATCATACCATCACTCATATTTTAAAAAAGGATATTTCTAATCCTTCGATGAGAACAATGAAGGAGGAAGATGTGATGCAAAAAATGATCCAATTTATGAGGTTTAATCAAAAACTAAGGTGAGTGAGAAGGAGTCTGATATATAGCCAATTGACATGGTCAAATTCTTTGGATAGGTCAATTTTGAGCATTACCCCTTTCAAATTCCTTTGTTTGAGATTATGAAGGCCTTCCTAGGCCACTCTAATGGCTTCATATAATTTACGCCCCTCTAGAAAAGAAAATTGTTCCTCAAAGATAGATTTGGACAAGATAGGTTTAAGTTTGAAGGTAGTATTTTAGGAAATAATTTTGTAGATGTAGTTTCAGAGAGATATGTGATTAAAGTCATTGAAAGAAGAGGGATCATCAATATTGGGTATAAGGGAAAGGAAGGTGGAGTTGAAGGAGGCAGGGAAGTGACCAGAGGTTTTAGATTCTTAAATGACTAAAAGATCATTATATAGGAGCACATAGAAAGCCTTGAAGAACTCCACTATCCACCCATCTAGACCAAAAATTTTATCATTTTGAAAACCACTTATGACCTTCTTCAATTCTTCTATTGTGATTGGTTCCATAAGCTTATCAATGTCCCGAGGGGTCGACAAGCTAGAAAAATATAGGGCCAATTTGATTATATCAACGATAGTGACTTGGTTGGGATATTTGAAAAGGATTCTAAAGTGATTGGTTCCCATTAAGGCAAGATCCTCGAAAGAATTATCTAAATTTCCATCTGAGTCCCTGAGCTTCCAAATTTTGTTTCTCATTTTTCTTCATTTTGCGAATTTTGGAAAAAAATTGTGTTCTCATCAGCATCTTCTAGCTAAAGGGCATGACTCTTGAGCCTCCAAGTATCTTCGATGTCATCTAGGAGCTTTTTATTCCTTTGTTCTAGATGTATGAGGGTGGACTTTGAGTCCTTTTTTTCATAAACTTCTGATGGGTTTCCAGATATATCCTTTAATTCTGGTCTGACCTCACTTAGTTCGTATGTATCCCTTTTCCCCTTTTCTATCGACCATTTTATAGTGGCTTCCTTTAATATTTTGAAATTGTGTGAAAATTTAGTTCCAACATAATCTCTTGACCATGAATAAAATGCTTTCCAAATTGAATTCATCAGTTCAAAAACACTCACATCAACTAGCCATGACGAATTTTATTTGAATGGGCTAGGAGGTTTCTTCCCAAAATCCTCAAGTTCCATAAATATAGGTGAGTGGTCTGAGCTCTCTCCTTCTCTGATCCATTATCTAATGAGAGGGATTTTGTCAACCATATGTTTAGATGAAATAAATATTTCAAGTCTCTTTAAGATGTGAGCCTCCCATCTTCATTTGTTGTGCTAGGTGGGTTTGAGCTTGATAGGGTTAATGTCAATGAGGTTGTAAGTTAGAAAGAAAATAACAAAAAAATCCAAATTGATATCATCTTGTGCTCTGGATCCCCAAATTTCTGCTTCATCAATTGAAAAGTTAAGATCCCCTTCTATAATCAAGTTGACTTCCTTCATACATGCCTTTTGGGAAAGGGAATTCTAGAAAGGAGTTTTGTTTCAAGGAGTGAAATAAATATTTAGAATGAGATTTCCTTGGGATAGGTTGGCAGACTTGAAACTTAGGCTAATGACTAAATCCATCCCCCAATAATTAATGGGATCAATTAAACAAGGGTTCCATATTATTTCTTGGCCTCCATAACGTCCCCTAGGGTTTGTGCAGATAAAGTTCTTGTTAGTCATCAGTAACTTTTGCATTTTATAGATGACTAAATGCTTATCCTAGATTTCTATAAACAAAATTCATGAATATTGTGAGCTCTAGAAATCTCACTGCCTTCATTATCCTTAGGATAAAATTTTCACTATTTTTCATGTCATGGTTAGCCTACCACTCCCAGAAGACCCATCATGGGCTTATACCACTCATCTTCATCATTTTTGCCACCTTTGACCTCAGCACTCTGTTTGCCTACCTATAACCCTTCCACTTCCACCTCGGATTTCCAAGTGTTCTAACTTTTCCCCCTATTCACCAAGTGCCTCAAGCATTGGTAGTCTCAAGCTACCTCACTAGTCTCTTTAGATAAATCAAAATAAGTAGTTTTGGGTCTGCAATGCATAAATTTTGTCAAAAAGCTTTGTTTTACACCTAAAGACCTCAAAGTCAAGTTTTCAGCCGAAGGCCAAGTCCAAAGAGCCTCCCACTAGGTCACTAGGGTTTCATAGGTTATAGGATTGTTTTGGAAAGGAGGAATAGCACATGATTGTCCAAAATAGGTCAAAAGTCTCCAAGAAAGGACTCCTTCGTCAGGCACAAATTCTGCAAGGGACAGATGCCATTTTTGACATTTCTACGGGAATTTTAGGTGGTTATTAGTAGAAATTTAGTTAAGGTAAGAGGCCAACTTTTCACTAAAGAACATCCACAAAAAAAAAAAGGAAGCTTGCCTATGTTCAAAGGGAATCAAGGTTTTTAGGACTGATTGGATAAAAAATGTTATCAAGCAAGAAGCCAATGAAAAATACCACAAGGACAGAGGCACATCAACACAACCAGGCACAAATTGAAGATTTTTAGAAGTTATAAATGAAGAAGGGAAAAAGGTGGGGTGAAATGAATAGAAATGAATGAACTTGTGATCAGGTGATCATGTCCTAAGTGGAAAAAATGCTCAAAATTGGAACTGCTCAAAATTGGTTGAAACCAAAATAACTGGATAGGCCTCATCGATACGATCCTGGCGCCGTGAATGGCACTCAATCCGAAACTGTATGTGAAAGTTATTCAAGTTTGAAATTTTCAAATTCCTTCAAAAATCAGTTTGACCAGGGTTTACCTTTGAATTTGGAAAATATTAAAAAAATAATATTCCAGGAATATTCCTCGAAATATTTTGGGAATATTCCATGAAATATTCCCTGAGGACCAATCGGTGGCCGACAAGTGTCAAATTCATATTGCACAATGGATTGAATTGGTTTAATTTGGACCAATGAGGAACGGCCACGTGGCAGGCTCGGAGGCCACCACGTGGCAGGCCCAGAGGCCGCCACGTGGCTCGAGGTCGTGTTAAATTCTTTGCAGTGGTAAAATTATTTGGCATTGATAGGTTTCGACCCCGGGTCGAGCACATGCCAGCCCACAGGCCCGACTGCCCGGGCTCGTGGAATTTCTTAACCATGTAAGTGCAAAGGTTTGTAATAAATTTTGTTGAATGTTTGGTTGGCGGCGGGAAGGGGGCCATCCCATCATGGCTAGCCCCCTATACACGGGACCATGGGCCCAAAACGATGGCCCTAAACCACCGCTGGTTGCGGAATATATGGTGGTCACATGTAAAACAACGACGGTTATGTAAGGTTTAATGACCACTGTTATGAAACCGTTAACTCAATGATTAGCCCGACGGGTTGGGCAGTGGTCCATGTGACCCCGCCCGCCTAACACTAAATGATAAACCAAATGGTTCCGACAGATTTGGGCGAAGACAACCAACTTAGGCGCCATTTCCATTATTAGTGGGCCTAACTCCAGTTCTTCCATTTTTGGTGGAGTTTTTTTAGGCTAGATTGGGCAAATACTATTTTGGTCATAAATTTCACACTACTGAACCTTTTGGAGCAATTTTTTTTTTATTTCAGGTATTATCAGCATTCTAGAGCCATTAGAATAGGTTGCAGATCCAACAAAGGTGTATTTCAGCCATTTTTACTTCAGAAAATCTTGGGGAGCCATCAGTGCCTTGAGGGAAATGGAGTTGCATTGGACTACACTTCACTGTTTTAGGTGAAATTAGAGTCATTATTAGCTTCTTTCTATGTTTTGAATTCATTTTCACATATTTTTTGGTATGTTTAGGCCTTTTTTTCACTGTATTACCAATTTGAGCATCATAATATATCAAGGACATGCCCATTGGGAGCCTTGGACCCGACAGATGTAGCCCAGGAGGGGTGAATTGCCTCATCATGTTGTTGTGTGTTTATGGTGAAGTTATTATGCTATGTTATTCAGATTAAATTTGTTAAACAGTAAATTAAAACAACACTCCCTCACACCTAAATTCCAAAATAGTTATCAAAAACACTTTGTTTCACTTGCAAGACTATTCAAACACTTTGCACACTTAAATTAATGGAAATGAATACTTTGAAAAACAAAAAAAATACTTTCATTTTCAGATCAGTTGGTATCAGAGCTCAAGATTAGAGCCTTAGAAGCTAGAGTTTTTACTCAGATTTGTTTTGTGCAAAGATTAAGTTATTTGTTTACAAGTTTTGATGCTTACTAGGCTAAAACTCAAGAGAGGTGAAGGAAACTTGGTTAGTGCACAAACTAATCCACAAACAAGAAAGGTCAGAGAACCACCTCCAAGAGCCCTAGAAGCAGCTTCAAGCATGTCTTCAAGAGAAGGAGAAGCTTCTGAAGAGATGGATCCCAAGGAAGAAGAACGGGTATTCTAGAAAGCTTTCTTGGATATGATTGAGATGGTAAGGATCCTCTACCAAGAAAGAAATGATAGGATTACTAGAGAAGGGTCTAAAAAACAAAAAGAAGGAGAGGTTTCCTCAGGAGGAAAGAAGAGTAATGACCAGTCAAAGAAAGGACATGGAGGAAATGGTGATCCACCATCTCCATCTTCATCCTCTTCCTCTACATCTTCTTCCTCGAATTCAGTAAATCAGTCTCATAAGTCTAAAACCACTGGTAAAAGTCCTTTGTTAAAGCTTGATGTCAAACTTGAATTGCCTATGTTTAACGGTGAAGTCAATGCATAGAAACTTGACAATTGGATCAGACAATTGGAAGTTTATTTAAGGATTCAGAACTTACATGATGACGACACCAAGATTCAGTTAGCCTCTTTAAGGATGGAAGGAGCAGCATTGGTATGGTGGGAAGCCAAGACCAAGGATGAAATTCGAAAACATGGTAAGCTTATTTTATCATGGGCTGAATTTATTTCCGCAATTAAGAAGAAATTTTATCCTCTTTCTCATTTACAAAAGGCTATAATGAATTGGCAAAGTTTTAGACAACTTAAAGGACAAAGTGTTCAAGAATACACTCAAGAGTTTAGGAGAAGAGCACCGTTGTTAGGAGTAGACTTACAAAGTCAAGATACTTTGCTGAAATATATAGGTGGTTTACATAAGTACCTTATACATACTATCCTTATGTTCAATCCTACTAGTCTATATGAAGTTTGTGTACAAGCTACACATTTAGAGGCTAGAGGGAAAACCACTTTGATGGAAATGAGGGTAGTGATTTTAAAGGAAAAGGAAGAAAAAGGATTGCAAACTCTAGAAAGGAAAAAGGGAAATTATTTTTCAAGAATTTTTCAAAAAAAATCCACAATGAAGACCACTATTGGAAGCTTCATCCAGAGCTAAAACCAGAGAAATTAAAAAACAAAGACAAAACCAAAGAAAAGGGAAAAAATGTAGCAATTGTTGAACAGGACTTAGGGTCTGAATCAGGTGATGAGACTAAAAGTATCGCCATGGTATTAAAGAACATAAAGGGGAAAGTGGTTGTACAAGAAACAAATCCCAGTTCTAGCACTTTAAATTGTCACATAGAAACTCAAAATGAAAAGAGGAGGATAGAGCTATTTCATGTGAGGATAATCTCAAACCACACAAATATAGACACACTTTTTGATAGTGGGTCTCAAGCTAATCTCATCTCAGAAGACTTGGTCAAACAGCTGAAACTTGAGAAAATTCCACATCCAAAGCCTTATCCACTTCGGTGGATATGCAAGGATGCAAAATTACAAGTATCAAGAAAGTGCATCTTGCGCTTCACCATAACAACTCATTATGTTGATTGATTGAACTGGATGTAGTATCGCTTGACATTACAGGTGTTGTGTTGGGTAGTCCATATTTATTTGACAAAAAGGAAATCTTCCATCGCCATGAGAACAAGTATCATCTGCTCAAGGATGGAAAAGAGTATATTGTGAGAGCACATAAGAAGAAGCTAGAATCTTCTTTAGTCCATGCAGGGCAATTGAAAAGGCTAGTTAATACAAGTCAAAATATGACTATGTTTATGGTTAAAAAAAAAGATTTTGTACATTTTCCTTTTCATGATATTGCTGATATAAATGATGATATGTTTCAGTCTGATAACAGCTCATCTTTGAAAGAAGATGATAAGAATTTTCACAAGGTACCTTTGGTGTCGATCGATGCAGAGAACGAAGTGTCGGTGCAAAGCGGTGCAAGAGTCCATGAGATGGAAAGGCATGCAAGCAAAGAGGGCACACAGTTCAGCAAGGGTCATTGTTGGTTTTAGAATGGCAGATTGGTATAGCAAGAAAATTTGGTTAGAATTCGGCACAAGTACATGGCTCACACATCAAAAATTCGCCATGTGGACAGTTGGCAAGGTGAATATTATTTTCAGTCTTCTTTGAAGCTTGACCATTGTAGAAACAATATGTATTCTACAAAATATAGTTGTTGTTCAGCAAATGTCAAAAATTTGCATCATGACTCAGTGAATTTTAGCAACGGTCGGTCAGTGAATTCAAGGAACAATTTATCTTTTTATGAGAAGCTCAATTTGATGAAGTCAGGAAGATTTCAGTGGTTCAAGGTTGGAAGAGTGAAGAATCAATCTCCTCATCTTCATTTTCTATAATCAGAGAGATTTTTTGGGTCCAAAAGCTTCCCATTTGGGAGGTGTGATCAGGTGATCATGTCCTAAGTGGAAAAAATGCTCAAAATTGGAACTACTCAGAATTGGATGAAACTACAATGAATGGATAGGCCTCGTTGATACGATCTTGGTGCCATGAATGACACTCAAATCCGACACTATATGTGAAAGTTATTCAAGTTTGAAATTTTCAAATTCCTTCAAAAATTAGTTTGACCAGGTTGACTTTTGAATTTGGAAAATATTAAAAAAAGAATATTTTGAGAATATTCCTCGAAATATTATGGGAATATTCCTTGGAATATTCCATGAAATATTCCCTGAGTACCAATCGATGGCCGACAAGTGTCAAGTTCAGATTGCACAATGGATTGAATTGGTTTAATTCAGACCAATGAGGAACGACCACGTGGCAGGCCCAGAGGCCGCCACGTGGCCCTAGGCCTTGCGAAATTCTTTGCAGTGGTAAAATTATTTGGCGTTGATAGGTTTCGACGCCTGGTCAGGCGCCTACCAGCCCACAGGCCCGACCATCCAGGCTCATGGAAGTTCTTAACGATTTAAGTGAAAAGGTTTGTAATAAAGTTTGTTGAACGTTTGGTTGGCGGCGAAAAGGGGGCCAGCCCCCTATACATGGGACCACAGGCTCAGAACCATGGCCCTAAACCACCAGTGATTGCGGAATATATGGTGATCATATGTAAAATGGAGGCGGTTATGTAAATTTTAATGATCACAGTTATGAAACCTTTAACTCAACGGTTAGACTGACAGGTTGGGCGGTGGTCCATGTGACCTCGCCCACCTAACAATAAATGCTAAACCAAACGGTTCCGATAGATTTGGGCAGAGACCACCAACTTAGGTGCCATTTCTATTATTAGCGGGCCTAACTCCAGTTACTCCATTTTTGGTGGAGTTTTTTTAGGCCAGATTGCGCAAATACTATTCTGGTCATAACTTTCACACTACTGAACCTTTTGGAGCAATTTTTTTTTTGATTTCGGGTATTATCATCATTCTAGAGCCATTGGAATAGGTTGAAAAGCCAACAAAGGTGTATTTCATCCATTTTTACTTCAGAGAAGCTTGGGGAGCCATCAGGGCCTTGAGGGAAATGGAGCTACATTGGACTACACTTCACTATTTTAGGTGAAATTAGAGTCATTCTTAGCTTCTTTCTGTGTTTTGAATTCATTTTCACAGTTGGTTTGGTATTTTTAGGCCTTTTTATCACTGTATTACCAATTTGAGCATCATAATATATCAAGGACATGCCCATTGGGAGCCTTGGACCCGACAGATGTAGCCCAGGAGGGGTGAACTGCCCCATGATGTTGTTGTGTGTTTGTGGTGAAGTTATTCTGCTATGTTTTTCAGATTAAATTTGTTAAAAATTAAATTAAAACAATACTCCCTCACACCTAAATTCCAAAACAGTTATAAAAAACACTTTGTTTCACTTGCAAGACTATTCAAACACTTTGCACACTTAAATTAATGGAAATGAATACTTTGAACAACAAAAAAAATACTTTCATTTTCAAATCAACTTGAAAGGGCTATAGAGAACTTATAAGACAACACTGATTATTCTTCTCTAACAACCCTAAAACCTAAGATTTTGAAAAGATAGGCAAAGCAGGTGAAATGAAGATGATGGGCCTCCATCATGACAACATAAGGTTTTCAAAAGCTGTTGAAGGTGATTCCTAGAGTTGGCCAAGGAAAATGTGCTTCACTACATCAAAGGAAGAAAATGCAAAGAGTATCAGTGTGAAGGAGATCAAGCCTCCATTTTCAGTCATAGCCCTCAAAATGGTCAAAGAAAGGAAAGCACGACGTTAAGATTCAAGACAAGAAGTCAAGTTAATCATGAGTTTAATATTGAGTAACTAAGGTGTCAAGCTCCAAAGAATGACTAAAGAGACCAAAAAAACTATTTCATGGAACCTACAACAAATCAGAAGTGGCCAAGAAGTGACATAGTAGACATGATTTTTAGCCTTTTTCAAATTGGGTATACCATTGTTAAAGATTATTAAGAAGGTAAGAAAACATTTTTTCATTTTACTAACACTCAAAGATGCCAAAAGGAATAAAAAATTGTTTTTCAGTGTCTCATATGTAAACAAAGGAAGTCTGACAGTGCTAAAACCATAAAGGTTAAAAGGGTACTCTTCATCTCCTCAACAAGCCATCAGCACAGGAAGAATAATTGCCTTGAAAATTTTTCAAACCCCCTACAAAAGAATAAAAGGATATCAGTCAAAAGGATAAAGTAACAAAGACTTAGCAAAGTGGGTTTGGGTAAGAATAAATTTTCATGCCCAAGGCTATAAAAGTCAAATTCACTTAAACACTTGACTCGTTGTGCATTTTCTATTTGCAGGAAGAGAAAGAAAAACCCTTCCGGAGAAACTTCTGAGTTTCTAGAAAATTCCTGGGCCAAGTCACTGGCGTTGCGCTCACAAACCCTGGTGCTGCGCGAATAGCATTTTCTGCCATCCATTTTTACTCGGTGCTGCGCGTATAGCGGGTGGTGCTGCGCGAATAATCCATCTCTACGCACAGGTGGAACCAACACGCCTAGGCCTGGCACTGCGCCCATAGGCCGACCTAACAAACTATTTCAAGCTCAGTGTTGCACGCAGAGGGTGACCTGATAGGCCCAACGCTGCACCCAGAGGCTGACAAGCCTGCACACTGGTGGCGTTGCACACAGCAAGGCCCGAATTGCCCGGCGCTACGCTCAGAAAAACACGATAGGCCCGGCGCTGCGCTTATGCCACTTTTATCCAGATTTCTAAGAGGGTGCCAAGGGTTCAAAGGAGGTCCTCCAAATTGGTTTCAAAACCCTACAAGAAATTTTCATGATTTGGTGATTAAAAGAAAAGATCAAACCCAAGTCATGAAAAACCCTCGGTTTTCATAGCAAGTAAGCCTCTGTTTTTGACCTATGAACAATTAATTGTCATTTGAAGAGGATTAAACTAAGGTAAACACAATCATTTCATATAACAACCCTCATCAAGCTCAAGGAAAAACAGTCATACACTTGCCTCCATATCGTTCATCTGCAAAGGTTTCCCTCACCATCATTTGCCTTTTACTCCTCTTGCCCAAGGTTTCCCTCAACATCATTTTCATTTTACTCCTCTTGCCCAAGTTTTCCCACCATAATCCCTAGTCACCATGTCAGGAGCAGAAGATAGTAGCAGCAGTGAAAGAGGCCAAGGGCCTATGAGGCCAAACCACAAAGGAGGGAAAGTGAACAGATTTGAACCCCAAAGCACAGTGGCTATCACCTCATCTCCCATGATCCTCTCATGTTTCTAGAATGTAGGGTGTCTCCAATTTTATGAGAGAGTCAAACAAGTGCAAATCCACCCAGAGCTTACAAGGATTTTCATTCTTAACATGCACAACAAACAATGAAGCCTTGCAGGAGTGGACTTTGAACTATCAGCAAATGCCATCTCTAATGCTACAAGTATCCCTGTTGTTGGTGAAAAGTGTCTTAAGAAGGAAAAATTGGACAAGAACTATTATGAGCCATTTGTCAAGACTATGTACATAGAAGTTTGCAAGGAAATTTTCCCTTTCTCACACCTCAGATAGAGATTTGCACCCTTGATGAAATTCCTTATGAAGTACTTTACCTGTGAGGGTAGATACTCTAGGATTTACTCCTACCATGTCAAACTCCTCATGCATTTCACAAGGGTCAAGATGATCAACTTGCCCTACTACCTCTATAGGAGTATGGAAAAAATGTCTTCTGTTTTTCAGAGAAGGAATCCTTCCCAAAAAATGCAGAGTTTGTTTCATCATTCCTTGATCAAGATGGTGGTGCTACATCAGTTGGAACAGAAGGGCATACCTTGGGATGTGTTCATATCCCATGAATTCTTCACAAGCCCATAGCTTCCTCATCAACCAAACTTGCCCTCATCATCTACACAAGTCTCCTCACCTCAAGAAAACCTCCTTTCCTCCCCTTCTCTAGTTGATGCATCAGGTGAAGAAGGAAGTGGCAATAAAGAATCAAGTTAAAATGAAGGAGATCATGAGAATGATTCAAATCAAAATGAAGAGGGTGAGAGTGACAATAAATGAGTCCAAAGTGAAGAAGAGGAAAATGAAGAGGAAGAAGAAGGGAATGATAATAATGAAGAAGAGACAGAGATAGAAAATGATGAGGCAGAAACAGAAAGTGAAGAAGAGGCAGAAACAGAAAGTGAAGAAGAGGCAGAGGCAGAGAATGAAGAGAAGAGCAATGAGTAAAACAGTGAGAAAAAAATGACAAAGAGGTAGAGGACATGAAAACAGAGGAATAAGATGACAATACAGAAGATATGGAAGAGGATGAAAATGATAAAGATGATGACAATGAAGGAAATGCAGAAATTAAAGGCACCAGTGACCAAAATGAATCAAGCCTCAGTGATGAGAAGGAAAACAAAGAAGAAAATAGTCATGATAGTCATGAGAGTCATGAAAAAAATCAGCCCCTCGGTGATAATGACAATGATGACAGTGTAGAAGATAAAGAGGAAAACATGTTGATCAACGATTGTCATTGATTTCAACCCAAACAGCACCAGGGGCTAACCCAATATTGCATGGAAATTTTGACCTACCAAATTACTATATTTTGGTTCAAGAATGCTTTTGATGGTTTCTACTTGTTGAGATGTTTCCATTGATATATGGAACACCACGTAATTCTTCACGGCTTGAGAGATATTCATGTTTGAAGTTTATACCCCCAGTTAGTGGGCTAAAACCCCATAGGGTTGTGACATGGGTCATTGAAAAGTCATAATTAATATTTTTTAAGCTCCTAAAATCCCTCCAAGGTTCCCTTGTTGAATCCCCTCAACCTAAGAATTTATATAAATTCTGATCCTCATTTCCTCCTTATGCAAGCGATTTCACTATCTGAAACAGGTCATCGTGGCTTTTTCTCTCTAAATTTTTTTCTACGATGGTTCAGAAGCTACAATTTTTATGAGGTGAAGCTGAAATCATGAGGAAGTGACTATGAAAATTTCAGATCAAGGTGTACAATATTTTCGCAGATATGATCTGTGGAAGTTAGTGTTTTTGCAGGCTCCTGAAATTCATCACAAACAACTGACCTTGGTAAAATCGTCATAACTATCTCTCTGAGTATCAGATTGGAATTTTGTAAAAAGTGGCAGATATTGTATAGACTATAGTTTTATCTCTATAAATTGTAGAGCCAAATGAAGAAACACTGACACTTGGTACGCCATACAAGTTCACTCTGCTGAAACAATCCATAATTAGGGCATTGTGAGATATTGGGTATAACTCTCTCTTGAAGAATCCAAATTGGGTCAGACCTGTGGCATTGGAAATATAACTCAGAGGACTACTACAGGACCAAAAATCAGATATTGGGGATCTGAAATAACATAGATACCCCAGATTCAATATCAAGCTCCTAGAAGGCAAAGAAAAAGCTAGATCATGTGTTGTCAAGGGCTGCAAAGGACCGAAATTTCTAGGGAAGCAAAGAAAAGCAAGGTGCAATAGAGGGTAAAATAACAAGAGAAGCAACCAAGGTGTAGAATAGAAGCAAGAATTTCATCACATGATGTCTTCAATTGGGAAACACTGCATACAATCATTGTAAAGGTATCATTGTACTTCGTTATTGTAAATACATTATTGTACAAATTGTACTAGTGTCTATCTGCCAAGAGTTGAAGAGGAAGTGTCGGGTGGTCTAGGATCATCATTAGGTGGTTGTGTTAAAGTTGGGGTTATGGTCTAGTGTATCTTCTTCTTATACATCATTCTATATCATTGTAAAGTGGACCATTTTCCTTGGTATGGGAGTCCATTCTTCTTTTATTCTTCTATAGGGTGGTAGGGTGGTGCTAGGGTGAGTTGTAGCTCATTGGGTGTTGGGGCATCCGTTCAGTTGACTACTGAAGGATATCGGGCGTTGGAGTGCCCATCCAGTGGGAGCTGGAGAAGAATGCTTTTCTAGATTCTAGGAAGTTGGAGGTTTATTTTCAATTGGAGTTGAATATTAAAGAATTATTAGAAAATCATTAGGTGGTTTTTGTCCCGGAGTGGGTTTCCACCTTAAAAACTCTGTGCATTTTTGTTATTTTTTTTTACTGTTATCATTGTACAGAAACTGATAATAATTGAAGATTAACTAATGCTCTAATTGAAAGGAATACTGATTCACCCCCCCCTCGGTATTTCCAACAATTTTTGTTAGAGCTTGGTTCCTTCAATAGAAGTTTTACAGCTGGAAGGAGGTCATGGAGCATACCAATAATGGTGTACCTCTGTTCAATGAAAATAATTATGCACTATGGAAAGGAAGAATGGAGGTCTATCTCTTGGTGCAAGGTTATGAAGTATGGGACACTGTTCAAAATGGATTTACTTCAACTGCGGATAAACAAGGTAAGAAGAATTTGGTAAATGTTGCAAAATCAAAGAATATTATTATCAGTGGACTTATTGAATTTTCTTATCATAAGGTGTTGGGTTGTAAAACTACCAAAAATGTATGGGACAAGCTTGAGAATATATATGCAGGTGACTCAAATGTCAAAGAAGCAAAGCTTAAAATCTATAGAGCAAAATTTGAGCAACTCAGAATGAATGAAGATTGCAACATTGCTGCATACTTCCAATACGTTGATGAAATAACCAATACTGCGGAAGGATTGGGAGAGCCAGTTGATGAAGACTATTATCTGCAAGTTTAGAACATTTTGAGGAGAATTCAACCCAAAGGTATCGGGTCTTGGGGAATACGGTGAAAATCTGGACAAACTTAGCAAAGAGGAATTACATGGAGTTATCATAGCATATGAAATAAGACTTGATGAAGAAAAGGGTACTTCAAATCTAGAAACTGCGTTCGTTGCATCTAAGCAAACCAATAAGGAAAAACAACCTTCAATTGAAATGACATGCAGTTGCAAGTGTGAAGAAAAGGGAGATGACGGAGAAGGTCTTTCAGATGAAGAATATGCTTACTTTACGAGAAAACTGAAGCCTGGTAAGGGAAAATTCAAAGGTAAACTTCCATTGATATGTTTCGGTTCTGGTGAGGTTGGGCATTTCGTAGCAAAATGTTCGAACAAAAGTGATGGAAACTCAAAAGGAAAGAAAGGCTTTAAGAAATCCAATAAGCAAGGCAAAAAGAAAGGATCCAAAAGGAACTTTCTCTCTAAAGAAGATAGCTCATCATCGATGAAGAAAGTGACAACAAAGAAGAAGCCAATGAGAAAGCATTGTTTATGGCCAAGCACAATAAACAAGAAGTATCAAACAATGAAGAAGAAGGGTTTGACCATAGAAGAATTTTCTAAGGTAATCAAGCTTATAAAAGAGCTCAATCTTTGAGAAGATTCGTTCCAATACTCTTAGGAACGAGTTCAGGTCTCAAAATTGAAGTTGAAGAACACAGATGTATTTAAGAGTCTTCAAAGAAGTTGGAAGAAAGTAACCAAGAAAGGGAAGCATGAGAAACCAAATTAGTCTCGGCCAACGTAAGGAAGTGAAAGAGGGAAAAATTTCCAAACTATGCCAACAGCTCAAGGGCATTGGAAGAACTCATCAACAATCAACGATCTTACAACAACAGAACTGGCCTCGGTTACAAAGAAGAAGAAGTAGGACCTTCTACAACAAAATACAATGAACTTATGAGATCTAACATACATGAAGACTTCATTGGACAAGATTCACAAGCACATCCTTGGAAGACGATTCCTCGACGAAGATTTTCATCGAGGTACCAACATATTTCTCATGGCTATTGTTATTCATGTGGAAAATTTGGTCATAAAGCTGTAGAATGTCGCACGTACCCTAGGAACCAATACAATTCCAAGAGATTCTTCAAATATGAACCTCCCAGGGCTCAACGAAACATAAATAGATTTGAACATTTAAGAAATAATATGGAATGTTACAAATGTCAGAACTTTGGACACATAGCCAGAGACTGCAGACTTGAAAATCCTCCAGAAGAATCTTCGAAGCCACAGAATGAACAAACATGGAAGAAGAAGAAGACTGATAGTTGTGCTCTCGCTCTCAAGGCTCAAAACAACAAATATGTGTGGTATGTTGACAGTTGTTGCTCAACGCATATGACTGGAGATAGAATGAAATTTTTATCTTTGAAAGAGAATAAGGATGGAACCGTATCCTTTGGAAATTATGGATCTTCAAATGTTATAGGATCAGGTACCGTCACTCTCGGAAGAAAATATGTTATAGCCAAGAATGTTCTATTGGTTGAAAACATGAATCACAATCTGCTCAGTTTTGGACAAATGTGTGATCAAGGACATGTTGGTGTCCCGTGTTTTGACAGTTTGGAAAATCAAAAGACAAGGCAACATCAGAACCAATCTTTAGAGTTCCAGGATCTAGTCCTCCTATTCTCAGAGAGGGATCTCTCAAAAATTTGTTTGCAAAGGTTTATCTTGTGTGCTTTGATTATGGATTTTAAACTAGTTATTAAGTGCGGGTGTTTGTTTGGTTGGATTGAGTTGATACAACAGAACATGAAAGGTCTAGGAAAGATAGACAGAAAGAGGAAATATTTGGTTCATTGGGCAATGGAGTCGAGATAAGGTCATGACAAACTCTTCAAGGGATATGGGATATCAGACAAATCTAACTTGGCCACAAGATCCTTTGTTTTGGAATGAGATGGACATTAATGATTTGGGAAGAGAAATTTAATTCTCAACAAAGGGAACTTGAAAACATAACTTAACAATAAAGAGATATTTTATAGACAAGGCTAACCATAAATTCTATAAACATTATTTAAGCAAATAATGATTTCAAGACAACTTTTAAAATGAAATCTAAGATTCGGGGAACACCCTATTTCCTCAAAGATTCTATTTTAAAGGACTTAGAAAACATAAAAGATTCACTGATAATTGCAGTCATAGAAGAGGGAACACCGAAATAACATCTATGCTTACAACTATAAATACCTTCAAAACAACTGTTCAAGAAATAGCAAAGGGCAAGATCAAAACTGACCTCTTTGATTAACTTAAAACAATGGTACTTCAAAGGGAGACTTCAATAACATCTTTCAAGTGATAGCAGACAAGCAGGGAGAACCATAAATCATGCTGAAACCAACTATTTGAGCTATTTAAGGAAATAAACAAGCATGAAGACTAAAGAGAAATTTTAAAGCCTCTAAAATACTTCAGCAGTAGAAAACATTAAACAATGAAGGGTGAACGGGTCTAAGGTGCTTCCAAGAGTCATTTCTTAGCCTAAAACTTTCAACCTACAGTAGTAAGAAATTATGGAACATAATGAAAACAGGGGAAAAAATTTAACAGTTTAGAATACTTCACCAACAGCCAAGCTCATGGATCCAATGATAGAGCCTTCTCGAGAACAAACATGCAACAACATCATCAAGACATCCAAGACTTCAATTTATTCTTCAACTTCAACAGACTTGTATATTTATTTCAGAGAGTTTCAATGTTACAACTTGTAATGAGACAACATCCAACAACCAACACTCACTCATCTTTTGCTGTGGTATATATAGAAGGATGAGGAGGTGAGATCTGATAAAAGATCTCAATTACAATTAATACAGAATTAAATGGCTCATTGGCCCTCGAGGGGCTCAAATGAGGGGATTTACATACATATCCTCTGTATTAAATGATTTACATAATGACTTCAAGTTTGGTAGGAGTTTTGTTGACCTTTGAGGCACTGTGCGGCATCGAAGTAACTCTGCAGATATTATTTGCATTGAATTTCCTAGCAGAAATAACTTCTTCGGCTACGTCGAGGAAAAAATATCTGATCCTGATCAATAAATTCAGCTCCTAATTGAATACTTTGAGGCACAGGTGGCGCTTTTAGTCGCTGGGAGGAATCAATTTGCCTCAATTTTTAGCGGTGGAGGATTTCCTGTTGGTGAAACCCTTTGGATTTGTTTTGAATTCTTCTTTAACCTAGGGGTTAGGTTTATAATGATCATTTTGGGCCATAATCCTCGTAAACAGTCCATTAATCCTCTGCTCTGATAATTTCCTGGTCTTCGGCGCTGATACTCTTTTTCTGCGCTTAATCCATGTTTTCTTGCTGTTGCGCAGGGCTGCACAGGGTCTGTAATGCATCAATGGTTCATGAAACATTGATAAATATGAAATTTTAAACCCTGTGGTTGATTTCCTTTGGTAAATCAAAAGTAAGAGAGTCGTCACCCTCTTCTTTCGAATTTTCTTTGTTTATAGTGAAAACCTTCAAAACCCTGCAAAATACAAACAAACGTTATAAAATCTTGCTTTTATAGGTCAATCTGCATCGGAGGATGTGCGGAGGAAGCAGGGCCGTTGGATGGCATGTCAACGGTGGGTTAATCTCGGAGATAATTAGAAAAAGCATGGGGGGGGAGATTAGATCAGAGTCGTCGATTCGCGGGCGAGATCGACGGTCAGGGATGATTGCAGGGGGTTCGGGTGCACGGAGGAAAAATATTGGGGGCGTTAGCCACCTATAATATTTTGTTATACCAAAAGGTGGCTAAGATCTTTTTTGAGCCTCCAAGGAACAAATTTTATCACTAAAAAATTGTTGGCTCTTGAAGTCTCTTTAAGGCCTCATGCCTTTGTCCAAAATCCTCATTTGTTGTCCTTTTTTATACTTCGGAAAATTCTACGATTTCGTATAATGTGGAAGAAACCATCATTTTCTTCCCCTTTTTTCTCTATATATTCCTCTACTTTTCATAAGTTTCTCCCTCCATGTGTTAAAAATCTTCTGATATGGTTTGAAACTTCTTTTATTTGTCTTTGGCTCCCCAAATCCGTGAAAACCTTGAAGTGACTGTAAAAAACAAAGTTTACTTATGGACCTAAGTCCCTTTGGGCTAAGTCCTAAACCACTTCCCCCCACTGCCCATGTTTAAAACCAAACACAAAGCTTTCGTATGTCATATGAAATATCCAAAGGGTGCATGACTTTGAACCATTACAAAGCTCATTTTCCTTTGTAAACCCAAAAACCCACTTTCCGAAAGTTCTAAGTTAAAACTTAAAACCATGTGCAGAATATAAATGGGTTGATTGAAAAGAGCCGATCGTGCAATCGCAATCGGAAACAATACAAATGGGTTGATCGGAAAGACCAGGCTCAATGGCCCGATTGCGATTATCCCTTGTCTTTATAACTTTCGGGCATATTACATTCCGTTAAAACCCCCGGCCCCGCAATCGGGCGCCTTTTTTCCTTTACCTATATATTTTCTGCCCAATCCGTTAAACTTGTTTTATTCGCAAAAAACTTTGGTTTTCATGTGTTTAAGGGTTTTTCCGCCGGTGCGTAGGTCATAGCAATCCTGACCGTTGATCTAGTCCTTTGATCCAACGGCCTGCGCTCAATCGCATCGCAAAATTTCAATCGCATGCGTTTTTGTTTCGCCCCCGATCGCGACTCCCCCGATTGGTTTTCCACCGTTGATCTCGTTCTTGAATCAACGGTTATCGCTAAATCGCATCGCAAACTCTCAATCGCATGCCTTCTTCTGCGTTTCTAGATTGTCGATCTGATTCAATCCCGGCTAGTTGATGCAATCGCCGGTCAACAGCCAGCGCTCAATCGCAAAGGGCTCAATCGCAAAGTTTCAATCGCATGTTGTTTTGTGACCTCCCCGATTGCAATCCTCCGATTAAATCTGGGCCGTCCATTTCTCGCCTATCCAACGGTCCTTATTCCCTCCGATCACAAGTCTTACCACCATTTCAAAACCCGCTGATTCGTTTTCCGTCGTCGATCTGATCTGCAGATCAACGGCCAGCGCTTAATCACGCTGGAATTTTCAATCGCATCCCCTTTTCTGCCACCCCCGATTGAGACCCTCCGATTAGATCTGTACCGTCCACGTGTCCAGATCGGACGATCCAAAACTGCTCCTCCTTATTCTTCTTCCACTATCCTTTTTGCCTTTCTATGCAGATCTCCACCGTTGGTTGCCTTCATCCGACGGCTACGCTCTCACATACATCAAGAGCAATTTAAACCTATTTTTCGCAGGATTTCTTAATTTTTTTGTGTTTGATGCAGGTGTTCTAAATGGTTTTCCATTGTATAACGAAGAAATGCCAAGGGCTGGGAATTACAATTCTCATACCCTCGTTTCATTACAGAGAAGCCATTCACGGGGCTCTATTCCATGTTTCGTCAGTACTCTATGAGTATCGATGCCGTAAAGACCGGTGCAGGTCTACACATCGACAAGACATTGTTTTAATTCAAACACAGTTAAAGAGTATCAGTTTTGAAGACAGAGCACAGCAGATGAAGTTTGAAGACATTTTTTATGGGGATTACGGCTAAGACAGTTATCAAAAGGCTAATCCCCAATCTAAAAAACAGTTTAAAGGAAAACCTAAAGTGTTTTATCAGACAGAAAGCCTCCACCGCCACATCTGAGGCAAATTGATTCCTCAGCTACCACCGAGCCACCTGTTGCCTCAAAGCTTTCAAATAGAGGCCGAAGTTATTGAAGAAAATCTGATATTCGCCTCCAGCACAGCCAAGAAATTACTCCAAAACACAGAGCCTCAAAGTCAAACAAAGCTTCCACCGAGCTTTGATATTTATTGTGAAACAGTTAATGTAGTGATCCACCTGTAAATTTTTCCCTCGAGCCTTTCAAAGGGCCGAGAAGTCTTCACTCTGCATTAATTGTCCCTGAGATATTTTGTTAAAATCTCACCTCCTCATCTTCCTATAAGTACTTCTACAGAAGATGAGAAATTGTTGGTTGCAGAACTTTGAAATACACTTGAGCTCGAGACTTCTATTTGTACATAGTGTCCACTGGCCCTTGAAGCTCTGTTTGTGCTAGAGTAGTTAGGTTGAATAGTGAAGATGATTGCTGAACTGAAACATTGGACTTGAAGATTGTAACTGGTTTGACATCAATATAAAAGTTGTTTCTTGGGATCCTGGTCTTTATCACTGGTGAAGTGCTTCTTTCTTTTTTAATCGTTTTCCTTCTATGTATGCCATATTGTTCATTTTCCCTCTGTAAAGAACAGTTTAAACAGGGTTAGGATTTTTTGTATAGCAGTAACCTTCTCTGGCTGAGAAATCTTTATCTTAATGTTTTCTTCAGATTTTTTTATTTAAGAATGATTCAATACAGTTTAAACAGTTAGGAATGTTGGCGTTCCCTCGTCCTTCTGTTTGCTCAAACATTGTTCTCGAATGTTATTTCCATTATTTGCTATTAAAGTTAGACTAGAGAAGATATGGTTTGCCCCGATTCCTAGATTCTTTTCTCCAAAGGCAGATTCTGAAAGTTTCCCTTGGTGTTGACTGAAAGCAGACTAGGTTTAAAAGTACTTTATCTGATCTTAAGTTACACTCTGTTTTTCTTATGTGTTTTCATACTTTCTGAAGGTAATTATGTGGATTACTGGATTGTTTGTCAATTAAGTTGCTTTAATAAAAACTTGCCCAATAAGTCTATGGTTAGCCCCGTCCTTGGTTGGTTTTAAAACAGTTACTTAAGAGGCTTTTCTTGTTTGGACTGACTATAAATCCTCTGAGAAATTATTATCAGTTTCCACCCCTCCAACATTTTAATGTTTCCATTCCATCATTATAATCTCAATAATCTTGTGGTATAGATAACTTGCCCCTTGGATCACACTTGATGTTGTTGTTCAATTAAAGCCCAGATATGACTCCATAGCCCAATGGACTAAAAACCAGCGTTATATCTATCTATCTGCCAAAACTGTTCTATTTGCTTGCAACTTCTCACTTTTGAAACTTTTTGCACTTAGGACTTTCCCTCAAGTAACATTTCATGCTCAACCATCCAAAACAAAACAAAACCCTTGGCCTTCATAACTAGCCTAATATCATTACCTTAAGCTTTTCAAAGACAATATCCATCCTTGCACATATTGGAGAGATCCCTCTCCGGATTCAGGAGGGCTAGATCCTAGAATCCCAAAGTTTGGTTGAAATGATGTTAACTCTGTGATTGGACTCTCCCAATCTTGCTAATAAATTACAGAGACCTAACATTTCTGGCGACTCCGCTAGGGAAAAAACTCAGAATCCTTCACATTCAAATCTATTCATAAAGAAGCTTGCGTTTTGGTTCATAGAGCACTCGCTTTATTAACCAGCTAGAGCCACCAGAACCTAACATTTCTGGTGACTCCACTGGGGACTATGACTTGAGTTTTCATCTTTTTCCCTTTTATTTTCACATGAACATTTTGAGAGTAAAAAGCAGCCTTTTCAAGCACTACCAAGAAATGGTAATCATGATGGAGCTTGTTTGAATCAGTGACAAACTAGGTCAACCCTAGGATTCTTTTAAGTTTTTATCTAACCTTGGAAAATCAGCTAGCTTAGCCATAAGAGTAGACTTCCTTTGTCTCGCGACCTTAGCTAAGTTTTGAAACAAAGTTACGATATTCTTAACAACCACAAAACTGAAAAATGACTTAGAAAAACCTAAAAATATTTCAGATTGGAATTAAATAAACATGGTGGTGGACCATAAGACTTTTTACCTCTGAAAGGAGCTAAAAATTTCCACTTGGCGACTCCACAATCCTAGCAGACCTTAAGAATCCACTGGGAAGAACCCTTATCATTATAAAATCATTCAAACTCAGTTAGAGGACTGTAGGATTAAGATTTGTGTAAACAGTTTAGTTGACCTTTCAAAGATTGTCATATCTGGTTGAACTTTTCTTGTTTACTTGGGTCTAAAAACTTAGCATAGTGGCTCCTAAAAAGATTCACACTAGAGCCCATCCCGACCCTGATCCACCTGAGATAGTTGACAACCCAGAAAGAATCCTTAGGAAATCTCCTAAGATACAATCTTCAACTGTTTTCAGATCACCCTTAAGAGCTAATTCAGTCCCTGAAAACCTTTCAGCTCTTCAAAAATCACAAACGAACTTCTTAAACCCCTTTAGGACTAGGTCATTTGGTGATTTAGATCAGTTAGATTCTGAGTCTTCACATTCATCCCCGGAAAAGGGTGAACCTCTTAGGGATAGAGAATCAACACCTCCTGATTTACATTTTCTACATAATCTAGGTGTCTCTCATCCAAGATCAGCTCAGCAATCTACTGTTGTTCCATCCACTTCTGTTCATCTTTCATCCACTGTTCAAACCACTCCACTTCAACCCACACCTCCTCTTGTAAATCCACCACCTATCATGGCAGCATGGTATGCTCCCTTAGTCCTTCCTGTACCATTAGTCAATCTTCCACATGACTATCAGTCCAAAATTCCATTGTATGATGCTAGCAATACTATAACAACATCTCAACATGTGGACAAGATGAATGACTACTTTGATAGAAATGAAATTGATGATGATTCTGTCAAGTTGAGACTATTTGCTCAAAGTTTGGGGGGAGAAGCAAGAAAATGGTTTAAAGGTTTAAACCCCCATAGTATTAACGATCTCCAAGCCTTCCATCAAACATTCTTAAACAAATGGGAAGTGAGAAAGAATCCTCTCCAAGTCCTTGCTGACTATAACAATCTCCATAGGAACCCCGGGGAAAGTGTACAATCTTATTGTACCAGATTTAACAACGTCTATAATGCACTTTCCCCTGAACTAAAACCTCCTCAGGGCTCAGCTTTAAACAAATTTCCTGAAGGGTTTGATCCAGACATGACATATTCACTCAGAGAAAGAGTCTTTGCAACCTTGGAAGATATGCAAAGAGGTGCCCTTTCTGTGGAAGTTAACCTTATGGAGAAGAGGGCGAGGATGAAAGCTGAAAAGAGAGTATCTTTTAGAGAGGAATCCACCCCTTCCACTTCAAGCTCAAAGATGGAAAGAATGATGGAAGAAATGATAAAGAAAATGAGCATTCTACAGAGAGCGCAAGAAAGTTTAAATCAAAACACGCCTCAAAACAGAAACCAAAGCCAGAATCAGAATATTAGAAGAAATCAGCCTCCAAATAGACCCCGGGAAGATGATCAACATATCACCCCTCCCTTTCATCAAAACTTTTTAAGTGAGGTTGGGCAAGCAGAACAAATAACAGAGGAGGATGATGTAAACTTGTTTGGGGTAGATGATGATGACTTTGAGGTTCATTATGATAATAAAAAAGGTCTTTATACACCTTACGACGACAAAAGAGATGATAATGAAAATTATTATCAGGACATGGAAAATGTCGTCATAGAACCTCAAAGAGAATATGACCTTAGAAGCAAGACCAGTCAACAAGCCCCCAACACCAAAACCTCTGACAAATCCTCTCAAAGCAGCACCTCAGCCAAACCCAAAACAGCCAAACAAAAAGACAAAACAATGACTATTAATTCTGATAAGGATAAGGAGAAAAACACTCAAAATTCTGAAAAACAGAGTGAAGACATCAGCAGTACTAACACTTCAGCTAGTACTCCTTCTACAACAGTTGTGTCAAAAAAAACAAATCAGCAAGCTGTAATTGTTGATAGAGTGACAGCTAATAAGGTTGAAACAAGTGCTTCAAAGAATCAAACCCCTTTCAGCCTGGAACAGGAAATCTTAAAGATCAAAATCTCTGTTCCATTAACTGAGTTAGCTGCCCAACATGTATATGGGAACCAAATTTTGAAGGCTTTAAATATAGAGGAAAATGGAGATACAGTTAATCTTAGTGACGACCTACCAGAGTTGATTTTTGGCCCTAAGATTGAAGGGAAGTTTCAAGAAGGACCAGTTCCTCCCTTTTATGTGAGTTTGAACATTCATGACAAAATTCTACACAACGATATGCATGATTCCGGTGCTTCTCATAATTTAATGCCTAAAGCTGTGATGGAGAGCCTTGGTTTAGAAATTACAAGACCCTACAAAGACCTATACTCCTTTGACTCAAATAGAGTAAAATGTCTAGGATTGATCAAAGACCTCTGTGTTAACCTAGCCCAGATTCCAGCCAAATGTTTACTCATGGACATTGTTGTGGCCGATGTCCCCCCAAAGTATGGAATGCTATTATCAAGATCCTGGGGAGCTAAGTTACAGGGGACTATGCAGATGGACATGACATATGCGACCATCCCGGTTTTCAATCAGACCAGAAGACTTTACAAGGAGTCTCATATGCAATACACGGTTACAAGTCAAGACAGACCACGAAACTCTCCTATATATTCTGTCAATACAGGCCTTGATTCTTTTATCATGTTTAATAATGAAACTCCTAGTGAGCAAGTCACTTTAACAGAATTAAAGGCCGACAGGGAAGAAGAGTATAATAACGCAGAAGTGTCCAAACAGTTTGCCACATGTGAAAACATTAGTAAACAAAGCATAGGTCTTGATTTACCGGTTATGAGTCCATTGTTTTTAGGACTTAACAACCCAGAAAATGCCCCTAACATTTCTGGCATCATCCCTCAATCTATTGAAGAATTTGAGGAGTCGAAACAAATTCAATTGGGTGCTACTAATCATGAACAGTCAGAAGGCACCATAGTTAAAAAGGACAATCGCCAAACAGACGAAACCGAAGACAGTCCTTTATGGAGTATGTATTTTGATGGGTCATGCACTAGAAATAATGCTGGTGCGGGGGTTTGGATCATCAACACTGAAAACAACCACACAGAATGCATCTCATGCAAATTAAAATTTCAGTGTTCCAACAACATAGCAGAATATGAATCCCTTCTCTTAGGCTTGCATCTCTTGAAGAAATTAGGAGCCAGAAGAATTAATGTGTACGGGGATTCTGAGTTAATCATTAGGCAAGTCAATGGGGAGTATAATGCGAATCATCCCAGACTTAGAGCCTATCGGAATGATGTCATGGACCTGTTGACAACATTTGAGGAGTCAAACTTGAGTTTCATCCCAAGGAAAAAGAACATTGCGGCCCACAATTTACCTTTTGCGGCCAGGACATGTCTAACGCCATATGAGACTGGAGACAACACAACTCCGATAAAATTTAGACCGGCAGTACCTGATAACAAGAAATATTGGCAGGTGTTTGACGGAGATAAACAAATAGAAGACTTCATGCAATTCAGAAATGAATTTGAGCTCCATAGTTCAGATTCAGATTATGATACAGACTGCAGTGAAGAAAACTTTCTTGGTGAAGAAGAATCGTCTCCTCAACCTTCCAATATTAACCTATTGTCTAGCAAACTTAGGAACAAAACAGAATTAAGTGCAGAGTTAGAAACGGAAGAATTACAAACTCTGCATTCTAAAGATGAAAATTTTCCGAGTGGTCTAACGCCTTTAGAGGAGTTGTTCGATTTTAACGATGTGGCCAATAAACCAAAACTGGAACCTGTAGAGACTGAAGTAGAGGAGTGCAATATAGGCAATGAGGAAAAACCGAAAATGATCAAACTGTCCAAAACTTTGCCAGCTCACATTAAACTCAAATACATAGAGCTGTTCAAAGAATTTTCTGATGTTTTTGCATGGAGTTACGAAGATATTAAATCCTATGACACTGAAATAATACAGCACAAAATCCCTCTTAAAGAAAACCAAAAACCATTTAAACAGAAACTGCGCAGAATAAACCCTGTCCAGTTGCCATTGGTTCAGAAGGAGATCATGAAAATGTATGAGGTTGGCATTATTGTCCCTATTAGATATTCTGAGTGGGTATCTAATCTGGTGTCCGTTAGGAAGAAGACTGGAGAAATCAGGCTTTGTATAGACTTTAGAGACTTAAACAAAGATTCGTTAAAAGACAACTACCCTTTACCAAAAATGGATCACATTTTACAAAGGGTGGTGGGGTCTAAAAGGATTTCGTTGCTTGATGGCTATTCAGGGTATAATCAGATTTTAGTTCACCCTGCTGATCAATTAAAGACATCTTTCACTACTCCATGGGGCACTTTCATGTATGTGAAGATGCCTTTTGGTCTAATGAACGCTGGAGAAACCTTTCAGAGAGCCATGGACATAGCATTCTCGGAAGAATTGGGCTTCTTCATCATTATCTATCTAGATGATGTCACTGTGTTTTCAAAAACAGATGAAGAACATTTAGAACATTTGAGAAAAGTTTTCGAGAAGTGCAAAAGGTTTGGAATATCTTTAAACCCTAAGAAGACACTATTTGGTCTCCAAGAAAGTAAGCTTCTTGGACACATTATTTCAGAAGAGGGTATAAAGATAGATCCAAAGAGGATTGAGGCTATATTGCAAATCTCTCATCCTCGAAATATCAAAGAGTTGCAGTCTTTCATTGGAAAGATTAACTTTTTGGGAAGGTTCATCCCTAACTTGGCAGAGCTCCTTAGAAATATCACAAACATGTTGAAGAAGGAGCAAGGGATAAAATGGACCTTGGAAGCAAAGACATCCTTTGAGCTGGTGAAACAAGCATTAACTAAAACACCGGTTCTCATAAGCCCTGATTTTTCAAAATATTTTTATATCTTCTCATTCGCATCAGAACATACTATTGCTGATGTCCTTTTACAGAAAAATCCACAAGGACAAGAGCAGCCTATTGCATTCTTTAGCAAGGCATTGAGGGATGCCCCTTTGAAGTATAATATTATGGAAAAGCAAGCTTTTGCTTTGGTTAAAGCATTGAAAGACATCAGTGTATACATCCTTCACTCACACATCATTGCCTTTGTCCCTAATTCGGTTGTTAAAGACATTCTAACACAGGACCCAGATGGTAAGAGAGGTAAGTGGATTGTTGTTATTCTCGAATATGATTTAGAGATAAAACCCACTAAACTCATCAAAGGCCAAGGTATAGCTAGATTAATGGCTGAGTCAAATTTTGAAGTTCTTGATATTAATATGATTAATGCTTTGGACAGCCAAGAAGAATTCTCAACTCCCATTATTGAAAACCATTTTATGAATTCTCCTCGGTATGCTGATATCGTTTATGTTTTTCTTAATTTAAATACACCTCCTGGTTTATCGAAAACAAAGGCAAGGTTCTTAAAACTGAAAGCAGTAAACTATTGCATTGTAGATAGGTGTCTTTATTGGAAAAATGCTAGTGGTATATTGCTTAAATGTTTGCCCGAGTTTGATGCAGAGAAGGTTAAGCAGGAATTTCATGAAGGAGAGTGTGGGAGTCATTTATATTGGAAGTCAACAGCCAACAAAATTTTGAGGGCTGGTTTCTATTGGCCTACTCTTTTTCCTGATGTACACAAGATGACCACTACTTGCCATAAATGCCAACTATTCGAAGGCAAAAGAAAATTGTTACCCCTTCCTCTGCATCCAATCACTGTTGAAGCCCCATTTCAACAGTGGGGACTTGACTTCATTGGTGAAATCCATCCCTCATCTTCTGCCCAGCATAGATGGATCCTTACTGCCACAGACTATTTCACTAAGTGGATAGAAGCCATTCCTTGTAGGCAAGCCAATGATTCAGTTATTATAAAGTTCATAGAAACCAATATCCTTTCTAGATTTGGCTGTCCTACCAAGATCATCACAGATAATGCAGCAGCGTTTGGATCAAAGAAAATGGTTGACTTCTGTCATAAATACCAGATAACACTAGGGCATTCCACAGCCTATTACCCTCAAGGTAATGGACTTGCAGAATCTTCCAATAAAAGTTTAGTGAACATAATCAAGAAACTGTTGGAGGACAATAAAAAGTCTTGGCACACAAAGCTAGTCCATGCACTTTGGGCTGACAGATTAACTTTGAAGAAATCTATTGGTATGTCACCCTTCCAGCTTGTGTATGGTACAGATGCAATTTTTCCTAACAGCCTCGGTGTACCAGTTATGAAGTTAATTCAAGAGTTGCAGACTGAAGAAAATGACATAATCAGAAGGATAAATCAGACCATTCATCTTCAGCAAATCAGAGAGGAAGTGTACAACAAAACATTGCAGAAACAGGACAGCATTAAGAAGCTTTTTGACAGAAGAACAAAGGCCATCAATTTCAAGATTGGGGACAAAGTTTTAAAGTGGGACTCAAAGAGAGAAGACAAGGGAAAGCATGGTAAATTTGACAATCTATGGCTTGGCCCTTACTCTATTCATTCAGTTGCCGGAAACAATGCATTCTTCTTACAAGAGTTGGATGGAACAGATTTGTTTGGGGGTCCTGTCAATGGCAGGATGCTCAAGCATTACTTCTCTTGATTCATGATATGTTTTTAAGCCTTCTTTTTTCTTTTTCATTATGAATATTTCATCCACCATTGCATTCAAAGTTATGAAAAATCAAAAAAGACAAAAACAAAGAAAGAAAGAAAAGAGGGCAGAAATGAAAAACAAGAAAGGCACAGCCCCATGCCAAAAAGAGAAATAAATCTGAAAGTGTGCAAGCTTAAATGCCACTCCCGCAAAACACACTTCTAGTTAGTCAAACTATTTAAACTTGACTAATTAGCTTTCAATTTTCTGCTGATAGGGTAGTGAATTTGATTTTCCAAACTGTTTAATCTTGGCTTATCAGTAGATAGATTAGGATAGAAATTAAGGTTCAAACAAACTCAAAATCTGAACCAAAGTTTCCAAAGAGAGATGACTCAAAACTGTTTTATTTTCTGAGTCATAAAAGAGAAAAAAATGGTTCTAATTTGCTCAAAATCTGAATCAGATATCAAGGAAGAGATAGCTCACAGAAAAAATAAAAATCATAGCTATGAAAAGAAGAGAGAAGGCCATAATAAGAAGCTTTCAGATCTTAAGCCTTCAATTTTTGATGTTCAATTTCTGCAAATAATAATCTATGTGCAGCTTGTTTTTATGCCATAGATCATAGCAAGTCGAAAAGCTCAATCTTGACTTGACTATTTTTAAATTTCTGTTGTAGAATTTAGAGAATGAAAGTTTGTTGGACTGTTTAATCCCAACAGACAGTAGACTAGGTAGAGAAATATCTGAGCTCAACTATTTAATCTGAGTTCAGGGAGAAATAAGGAGTAGAAGTAGATTAGATTTCCTGCTTTCAAAAGAATAAAATGTTGTGAATAGAGTTTGCCAATCCAAGTGCACTCTGATGAAGAAAAAATGCTAGATTTGTAGGATTGGGTAGGTAGCAAGCTGGTTGATAAAGGTCCATCGTTTTCATGGCTGCCAAATATGTTTTTTTTTTATAAGATTATTCAATCACATGAGGACAGCCCAATGGATGAGGCAACTAATCAGCCTCCCAGAAATCAAGTATGAATTCTTGATGCCTTCAAGAAGGCACCATCCCCAAGTGGAGCCACTGTTAGCCACCTATAATATTTTGTTATACCAAAAGGTGGCTAAGATCTTTTTTGAGCCTCCAAGGAACAAATTTTATCACTAAAAAATTGTTGGCTCTTGAAGTCTCTTTAAGGCCTCATGCCTTTGTCCAAAATCCTCATTTTCTGTCCCTTTTTATACTCAGAAAATTCTGCTGATTTCGTATAACAAACTGCTGAAGAAACCATCATTTTCTTCCCCTTTTTTCTCCATATATTCCTCTACTTTTCATAAGTTTCTCCCTCCATCCGTAAAAATCTTCCTGACATGGTTTGAAACTTCTTTTTGAACTGTGCCGAAACCCCCAAATCCATTGAAAACCTTGAAATTTTTCATAAAAAACAAAGTTTATTGCTATGGACCTAGGTCCCTTTGGGCTAAGTCCTAAACCACTTCCCCCACATGCCCATGTGTTAAAACCAAACACCAAAGCTTTCGGTGCTAATCGCATCGCAAATATCCAAAGGGTGCATGACTTTGAACCATTACAAAGCTCATTTTCCTTTGTAAACCCAAAAACCCACTTTCCGAAAGTTTTAAGTTAAAACTTAAAACCATGTGCTGAATATAAATGGGTTGATTGAAAAGAGTCGATCGCGCGATCGCAATCGGAAGCAATGCATCTGGGTTGATCGGAAAAGACGAGGCTCAATGGCCCGATTGGGATTAGCCCTTGTCTTTATAACTCCGGGGCATATTACATCCGTGAAAACCCGGCCCCCGCAATCGGGCGCCTTTTTCCTTACTGTATATTTCCCATGATAGTTAAACTCCTTGTTTTTATTCGCAAAAAAATTTGGTTTTCATGTGTTTAAGGTTTTTCCGCCGGTGCGTAGGTCGTAGCAATCGTGACCGTTGAATCTAGTCCTTTGATCCAACGGCCTGCGCTCAATCGCATCGCAAACTTTCAATCACATGCGTTTTTGTTTCGCCCCCGATCGCGACTCCCCCGATTGGTTTTCCACCGTTGATCTCGTTCTTGAATCAACGGTTATCGCTAAATCTCATTGCAAGCTCTCAATCACATGCCTTCTTCTCTGTTCCCCGATTGCCGATCCCCGATTCAATCC
This sequence comes from Pinus albicaulis, assembly GCA_034641835.2. Taxonomy (NCBI): domain Eukaryota; kingdom Viridiplantae; phylum Streptophyta; class Pinopsida; order Pinales; family Pinaceae; genus Pinus; species Pinus albicaulis. The sequence goes on along the minus strand of CM076573.1, from coordinate 527,595,594 downwards.
CGACCGTTTATCTAATCCTTGATCCAACGGCCAGCGCTCAATCGCAAAGGGCTCAATCGCATAGTTTCAATCGCATGTTGTTGTGTGACCTCCCCGATTGCGATCCTCCGATTAAATCTGGGCCGTCCATTTCCTGCCTATCCAACGGTCCTTATTCCCTCCGATCGCAAGTCTTACCGCCATTTCGAAAACCCTCCGATTCATTTTCCGCCGTCGATCTGATCTGTAGATCAACGGCCTGCGCTCAATCGCAAAGTTTCAATCGCAGTGTTTCTATCGCATGTTGTTAAGTGACATCCCCGATTGCGATCCTCCGATTAGATCTGGACCGTCCACGTGTCCAGATCAGACGGTCCAAATCCACCCCGCCTATTTTCCTCTCCCCGCTCTCCTTTTCCTTTTTGCGCAGATATCCTGTAGTTAGATGTTTTTTTGTCAGCGGCTACGCTCTCACCGCCATCGACGAGTTTAAACCTATTTCCACGGAATTTTCTTGTTTTTGTGTTTTGCGGTGTTTTAATAGTTTTCCATTATAGAATAGAAGCCGAGGGATGGGAAAGACGTTTCCTGTGCCTTCGAGCTATCTTAAAAGAAGCCATTCACGGGGCTCTATTCCATGTTTCGTCAGTACTCTATGAGTATTGATGCCGTAAAGCCCAGTGCGGGTCTGCACATCGATAAGACACTGTTTTAAATCAAACACAGTTAAAGAGTATCAGTTTTGAGACTAAAGCACAACAGATGAAGATTGAAGACAGTTTTTATGGGGATTACGGCTAAGACAGTTATCAAAAGCCTAATCCCCAATCTAAAACACAGTTTAAAGGAAAAAACCTGAAGTGTTTTATCAGACAAAAAGCCTCCACCGCCACATCTGAGGCAAATTGATTCCTCGGCTACCACCAAACCACACCTGTTGCCTGAAAGCTTTCAAATAGAGACGAAGTTATTGAAAGAAACCTGATATTCATCTCCGGCACAAGCCAAGAAATTACTCCAAAACATACCACGAGCCTCAAAGTCAGGCAAGCTTGCAAGGCTTTGATATTTATTAATGAAACGATTTAATGTAGTGATCCATATGGAAATTTTTCCTCGAGCCTTTCAAAGGGCAAGAAGTCTTCACTCTTTGCATTAATTGTCACACGAGATATTTTGTTAAAATCTCACCTCCTCATCTTCCTATAAGTACTTCTATAGAAAGATGAGAAATTATTTGGTTAACGAGAACTTTGAAATACACTTGAGCTCGAGACTTCTTTTTGTACATAGTGTTCACTGGCCCTTGAAGCTCTGTTTGCTCTAGAGTAGTTAGGTTGAATAGTGAAGATGATTGCTAAACTGAAACATTGGACTTGAAGATTGTAACTGGTTTGACATCAATATAAAAGCTGTTTCTTGAGATCCTGATCTTTATCACTGGTGAAGTGCTTCTTTCTTTGTTAATCGTTTTCCTTCTATGTATGCCATATTTTTCATTTTCCCTCAGAGACCCGATTTAAACGGGGTTAAGTTTAGGGCTTATGCTTGTTAACCTTCTGCGGTAGAAATCTTTATCTTAATGTTTTCTTCAGATTTGTTTATTTAAGAATGATTCAATACGGTTTAAACGATTAGGAATGCTGGAGTTCCCTCATCCTACTATTTTCTTTAAACATTGTTCTTGAAAGTTATTTTCCTTATTTGCTTATTAAATTTAGACTAGAAAAGTGATGGTTTGCCCTGTTTCTAGCTTCTTTTCTCCAAAGGCAGATTCTGAAAGTTTCCCTTGGTGTTGACTGAAAACAGATTAGGTTTAAAAGTACTTTATTTGATCTTAAGTTTGCACTCTGTCTTCTCTTATATGTTTTCATACTTTCTAAAGGTAATTATGTGGATTGCTGGATTGTTTGTCAATTAAGCTGCTTTAATAAAAACTTGCCCAAGAAGTCAATGGTTAGCCCTGCACTTGGTTGGTTTTAAACAGTTACTTAAGAGGCTTTTCTTGTTTGGACTGACTATACATCCTTTGTGAAATTATTATCAGTTTCCACCTCTCCAACACTTTATTGTTTCCATTCCATCATTATAAATCTCAATAATCTTGTGGTATAGATAACTTGCCCCTTGGATCACACTTGATGTTGTTGTTCGATTAAAGCCCAGATATGACTCCATAGCCCAATGGACTAAAAACCAGCGTTATATCTATCTATACGCTTCGCTTGTTCTATTTGCTTGCAACTTCTCACTTTTGAAACTTTTGCACTTAGGACTTTCCCCTCAAGTAACATTTCATGCTCAACCATCCAAAACAAAACCGAAAAACCCTTGGCCTTCATAACTAGCCCTAATATCATTACCTTAAGCTTTTCAAAGACAATATCCATCTTTGTACATATTGGAGAGATCCCTCTCTGGATTCAGGAGGGCTAGATCCTAGAATCCCAAAGTTTGGTTGAAATGATGTTAACTCTGTGATTGGACTCTCCCAATCTTGCTAATAAATTACAGAGACCTAACAGGGGGTATACCCCCTCAATGAAACAGTGCCATTGATCTGGATCAATTTGGACGGTCAAGATGGAATCAGGGGATGTTGAAAGTTAAACGGAGGGAATCTGGGTGATGGATTTTGGACCGTCGATCTGCAGATCAGATCGACGGTGGAGATGCGATTACTGCTGCACGGAAGCTTGAGTTATCACGTGGGCGCTTTGGTTATCCATCGGAAACTTTCGAAGAGCGATAGCCGTGGGATGAGTGGGCCTAGATCGGACGGCGGAGATCAATTTTGCTGGGCATCTTAGTTCGGACTATAACGCGCGATGGACGTCGGTTGCACGGCGGTTTTCAAATCGTACAAGGGACACGCGTCGACCATCGTATGGAATCGCTGGCCATCTGGGAAAAAACGCCCTCCGCTGAAGAGCGTTGCGAAAGAAACCACGTGGGTTTGGAAAACATCGCGTGGATGGGGGGGGGGGGTCCACAGGGATGGCGCGGTCCGCACCATCCGATCTGCGGAGCAAATCGATGGTGGAGATTGCTCCATCATTTATACGGACGGAACCTTTGGGAATAAATTAAAACCCAAAAAACACAAATAACAAAGGTTTTTCGTGGTTTGGCGGAGAAAAATTAATTCGAAAGGATAAGCGCCTGATGGGTTTAGCAGTTGGTTCTGTCGCTCGGGCGCATGGGCGAAAAAGGGTTAGGGACTTAGCCCGAGGGGGCTTAAGTCCAGATCATAGAAAATATGGATTTTCTATGGTTTTTTAATGTTTTTCAAAGGAAATGGAGGTTCTGATAAGGCTAAGAAGGGGTCTTAGACCTTATGAAATGGATTTTATGAAATGGGAAGGCAAGAAAACATGAAATTATGGGATTTTCATGGGGAATGGGAAAATAGAAAATGAAGTTAGTATGGGAAGGAGAAAAAGGGAAAGATGGGGTTTGCAGCAGTATTTTGGCTTTGGAAATCAGCAGGATTCTGAGTTCTGAAGGGAAACAGTAGTGAATATTACCCAAGGATAAGATATTATCAAAAGTATTCAAGTATCAACAATTTTAGTAATGAAATTGTTTCTTGAAGGCTAGCCAACATCATTTAGCCATCATCTGATATGACAGAATTTTATGGGTGGCTAACAGTGGCTCCACTTGGGGATGGTGCCTTTTTGAAGGCATCAAGAACTGTAGACTTGTATTCTCTAGGAGGCTGATCAGTTGCCTCGTCCATTGGGCTGTTTACTTCTGCTTGAATGATCTTCTTTTGTTCTGGAAACAAGTTATCAATTATTAGAAACAGTGGAACTTTCATCAACAAATTTTCTACCTACCCAATCCTACTGATCTAACATTTTTTATTCATCAGAATGCACTTGGATTGGCAAACTCTCTTACAAAATTTTATTCTTTTGAAAGCATAAAAACTAATCTAATTCTACTTCTTATTTCTCCTTGAACTCAGATTAAACAGTTGAGCTCAGATAATTTCTCTACCTAATCTACTGTCTGTTGGGATTACGCTGTCCAACAGACCTTCATTCTCTAAATTCTACAACAGAAATTTAAAAACAGCCAAGTCAAGATTAAGCTGTTCGACTTGCTGTGATGTATGGCATAAAAACAAACTGCACATAGATTATTATTTGCAGAAAATAAAAAATAAAAAATGGAAGGCTTAAGATCTGAAATTTTTTCATCATGGCCTTCTCCTTTCTTCACAGCTCTGTTTTTGCTTTGTTTTGAGTTGTTTTTTCTTTTCTTCTGGTTCAGGTTTTAAGCTGATTAGAACCAGATCTTCACATTTCTTGGACTCAGAATTTTACCATAGTTTTGAGTCATATTCTTTTGGAAACTTTGGTTCAGATTTTGAGTTTGTTTGAACCTTCAATTTCTATCCTAATCTATCTACTGATAAGCCAAGATTGAACAATTTGGAAAATCGAATTCACTATCTTATCAGCAGAAAAAATTTAAAACTAATTAGTCAAGATTAAACTATTTGACTAACTAGAAGTGTGTTTTGTAGTAGTGGCATTTAAGCTTGCACACTTTCAGACTTATTTATCTTTTTTGGTATGGGTCTATACCTTTCTTGTTTTGACAATTTTCCCTCTTTTCTTTCTTTTATTTGTTTTTGTATTTTTTGATTTTTCATAACTTTTGAATGCAATGGCTAGACTATGATATTTACAATGGTAAAACAAAAATTGTTTGAAACTTAAGATTCTTGGCAGAAGTAATGCTTGAGCATCCTGCCATTGACAGGACCTCCATATAGGTCTTTTCCATTCAATTCTTTCAAGAAAAATGTATTATGACCCCTCTCAGTATGAACAATATAGGGCCCTTTCCACAAGTTCTCAAACTTGCCATGTTTCCCCTTCTCTTCTCTTCTTGAATCCCATTTAAGAACAACACTTCCAGCCTGGAAATTGTTTTCCTTAGTCCTCTTATCAAATAGCTTCTTCATATTTTCTTGGACCAACTGTGTTCTTTCATAAAATTCTTCTCCGGTCTGCTGTAAATGGATTGTTTGGTTGATCCTCCTCTGCATATCATTTTCTTCAACCTGCACTTCTTGAAGGAGTTTCATGACTGGAACTCCCAATGAGGTAGGAAAAATTGCATCCATGCCATAAAATAACTGATAGGGGGACATGTTTATTTATTTCTTTGTAGTTAATCTATCAGCCCATAAGGCATGAACCAGCTTACTGTGCCATGATTTTTTATTATGTTCCAACAACTTTTTTATGATATTGATGAGACTCTTGTTGGAGGATTCAGATAATCCATTTCCTTGGAGATAGTAAGCAGTAGAATGGCCCAAGGTTATATGGTATTTGTGACAGAAATCAACCATCTTCTTGGATTTGAAAGCAGCAGCATTGTCTGTTATGATTTTTTTGGGGCAACCAAATCTGGATAGGATATGGGTTTCAAGAAACTTGATAATGACAAAGTCATTAGCATTCCTGGTAGGTATAGCTTCTATCCATTTGGTGAAGCATTCAGTGGCTATGAGGATCCACTTATGTTGAGCTGAGGAATATGGATGAATTTCCCCAATGAAGTCCAGCCCCCATTATTGAAAAGGTGCCTCAACTCTGATAGGATGTAAAGGTAAGGGAAGGAGTTTCCTCTTGCCATCAAAGATTTGACACTTATGGCAAGACATGACCAACTTCTGAGTGTCTTGGAGAAGGGTAGGCCAATAGTAACTCGATCTAAGAATTTTGTTTGCTGTGGCCTTCCAGTAGAGGTGACCTCCACATTCTCCATCATGCAATTCATGCATGAAATTTCCTGCATCATCTTCAAGTAATCATTTAAGAAAAATTCCAACATCATTTTTCCAATATAATACTCCATCTAAGATACAAAAACTCAAAGCCTTTTGTTTCAAGAATCTAGCTTTAGTTTTAGACAAAGAAGGAGGGGCATTTAGATATAAAAGCACATAAATAATGTCAGCATACCAAGGATAATTCAGAAATGTTTCTTCCATGAAAGGAGCAGTAGCTTCTTCTAATTCTTCCAACACATCTACCATATTCATGTCTAGTGCTTGGAAATTAGACTCAGCCATAAGTTTTGCTAATCCTTGCCCTTTAACTAGTTTGGTGGGCCTAATTTCTAAGTCATATTCAAGAATGGTTGCAATCCATTTTCCCCTTTTACCATCAGGGTCTTGACTTAGAATGTCTTTGACAACAGTATGTGGAACAAAAGAAATTATGTGAGAGTGTAAAATATAGACCCTAAAGTCCTTTAATGCTTTCACTAATGCTAAGGCTTGCTTCTCCATGATACTATATTTGAGAGGAGCATCTCTTAAGGCCCTACTAAAAAAGGATATTGGTTGTTCTTTCCCCAAATCATTTTTTTGAAGAAAAACTGCAGCTATTGTATGTTCAGATTCAAAAGAAAAAATGTGAAAGTCTTTGGTAAAATCAGGACTAATCAGGACTGGTGTTTGGGTAAGAGCTTGTTTGACCAGTTCGAATGATTGTTTAGCTGGTAAAGACCATTTTACACCCACGTTTTTCTTAAGAATGTTTTTAATGCTTTTTAATATCTCAGCAAGGTTGGGAATAAACCTTCTCAAAAAATTAATCTTTCCAATGAAAGATTGCAATTCTTTGAAGCTTCTAGGATGGCTAATTTGCAATATGCCATCTATCCTTGTAGGGTCTATTTTGATTCCATTTTCTGAGATTATATGACCAAGAATTTTCCCTTATTGGAGACCAAAGAGGGTCTTCTTGGGATTCAGTGACAAGCCAAATTTCCTACACTTCTCAAAACCTTTCTTAGGTGAATCAAATGCTCTTCATCAGTTTTTGAGAAAACAGTTATGTCATCAAGGTAAATAATTATAAAATAGCCAATATCTTCAGAGAAGGCTATGTTCATGGCCCTTTGGAAGGTGGCCCCTGCATTCATTAATCCGAAAGGCATTTTGACATACATAAAGGTGCCCCAAGGTGTGGTAAAAGCAGTTTTGATTTGATCACTTGGGAACACTAACACCTGATTGTAACCCGAGAACCCATCTAATAAGGATATTCTTTTTGACCCAAATACCCTTTGAAGTATATGGTCCATATTGGGTAAGGGGTAGTTTTCTTTTAAAGAGGCTCTGTTTAAATTTCTGAAGTCAACACAGAGCCTGATTTCCCTTGTTTTCTTTCTAACAGAAACTAAGTTTGATACCCATTCTGAAAATCTAATGGGTACTATGATCCCAGCATTGTACATCTTCTCAATTTCTGCCTTAACTAAAGGTAGTAAAAGGGGATTTATTCTCCTTAGTTTTTGCTTAAAAGGCTTTTGATTTTCCTTCAAGGGGATCTTATGCTGGATGATGTTGGTATCATACGATTTTAAGTCTTTGTATTCCCAAGCAAACACATCTCTGAATTCTTTGAAAAGCTCTATGTATTGCAATTTTATGTGAGCTGGGAGGGTGCTGGATAGCTTGATCATCTTGGGTTCTGCTAGACTGCCTATGTTATGCTCTTCTACATTTGTTTCCATAGGCTCCATTCTTGGTTCTTTGGCTACATCGTTGAGATCAAACAGGTGTTCTAAAGGTGTGAGACCTCTTGGGATTTTATCATTTTTGCATTGTAAGAATTTCAAGTCTTCCTGGTCTTCATTGTTCATTATCTCTGCTTCAAAAGGATTCTCACAATGATTTATGTTAGTAGGATATGTTATTTCAGCCTCTGGGATTTGTTCAATATACAAACAATTTTCTTTATGGCTAGTTTCTGGTATTGGTATGCTGAAATCACTTCTTGATTTCAAGAAATCATCTATGTGTCTGTCAGATTCAAACACTGCCAGTGATCTTCGTTATTAGGCACAACAGGTCTGTGTTTCACCTTTATACTGAGTTGTTCATTTATCTCAGGTACTTGGCAATTGCTGGCAATGAAGGCAAGTTCATTTGCTAGATGATTCAGTGCTCTAGGGATGAAAATGAGTTCATATTTTTCGAAAGTTTTTAATAGGTCAAGGGCAGCATTTCAATATTCCCTAAGCCTTGGATTCTTGGCTGAGTATTCTCCTTTGATTTGTTTAATGATAAGTTCAGAATCCACTAAAATAGATATCTTTTGGGCTTCTAATTCTCTAAGCAGTTGTAAGCCTAGGAGAAGTGCTTCATACTCAGCAATATTGTTAGTGCATGGGAAGTCTAATTTGTATGAAAAACTCTTATTTGTGTTTTGAATCTAGACACCTGCCCCTGCACTGGTTTTATTACAAGATCCATCGAAATTTATTGTCCAAAGTATATTTGACTGATTTTCATTTTTTGGTTGCTGTAGATTGTTAATGTTTTGAAGTTGATTCGAGGTAAGATTGGATTGTTCTGCTGAACTGATTGGGTCTATGTTTTATTTACCTTGTTGAGTAATTTCATCTTCGTTACACAAGATAAAGGAATCTAAACTCGATTGAATAGAATAGATTGGAGTGTTGTTTGGTTTGTCCATGTTACTCACCATGTACTTCATGTGGGATTCTCTGTATAGTCTTCTGTTTTGGTTAAAAACAGGGATGGTGGCATAAGACATGTCCATTTGAAGGCTTCCCTGAAGTTTGGATCCCCATGATCTTGATAAGAGCATGCCATACTTAGGGGGAATGCCAACTACAACTATATCCATTACTAGATTCTTGGCAGGGATCTGAGCTAGGTTAACACATAAATCTTTGATTAAACCCAAACATTTGACTCTGCTTGAGTCAAAGGAATAAAAATATTTGTATGGTTTAGTAATTTCTAAGCCTAAGATTTCCATTACTACCTTGGGCATTAGATTGTGTGAAGCTCCAGAATCTAACATGGCATTGTGTAGAATTTTATCATGTATGTTCAAACTAACATAGAAGGGAGGGACTGGTCCTTCTTGGTATTTTCCTTCAACCCCTGGGCCAAACAACAACTTAGGTTTGTCATCTGTCAAGTTTAAGGTGTCAGTATCGCTTCCTAAGTTTAAAGCTTTCAAAGCTTGGTTTTTGTACACTTCTTGGGTTACTAGTTCAACTAGGGGGATGGTGATTTTTATCTTAGCAATCTCTCCTTCAAGGCTGAAAAGTATAATTGACTTGTTAATATTTACATCTGTTTTTTCAATTGAATTCTTTTCAGCAGCTTTGATTTGCTGAACCTTGTTTGAACTAGTGATAGGAATACTTTTATTAGGACCACTAGCTGAAGTGCTAGGGGTACTCTGTTCAACATCTGGCCAGACTCCCTTGTCTTTGTTTAAATCTAGTTTTTTGGCCGAAATGTTGGTTTTTTCCACTGTCTTTTTGGGCTGGTTTTCTACGTTTTTCTTGACAGCAGTGATAGTATTCTTATATTTTGAATTCTCTATATTTCCCTTGCTCCTAAGATCATACTGTTTGTGTACCTCCATGATTGCATTTTAAAAACCTAATCTATAGTCATCAGAATCTTCATAGGTGTTTTTGTTTTGATCATCTGAGAAGAAACCTTGTTCCTCCTCAGTGAGGAAAAAATCATCCCCACTTTCTGATCCAACCAAGTTTACATGTGATTCTTCTAACCTTTCCAACTCCCTGTCTTCCTCATATTGATCTACATAGTTCTGTTGAAAGGGAGGTCTAATTTGTTGGTCACTTTCTTTTTGCTTATCTTGATTGTTATCTCTTCTATAATTCTGATTTCTATTTATGTTTTGATTGTTTTGAAGTGCAGTCTGGTTTTGATTTGCTTATGCTTTCTTAATTATGCTCATCTCTTTCATCATCTCTTCCATCATCCTCTCCATTTTTGAGCTTGAAGTAGAAGGAGGGGATTCCTCTCTGAAAGATACTCTCTTTTCAGTTTTCATTCTCGCTCTTTTTTCTATTAAATTGACTTCCACAGAAAGAGCACCCCTTTGCATATCTTCGAGAGTTGCAAAATCTCTTTCTCTTAGTGAATAAGTCACGTCAGAGTCAAATCCTTCAGGAAACTTGTTTAAGGTTGAGCCTTGTGGAGGTTTTAGTTATGGGGAAAGTGCATTATATACACTGTTAAATCTAGTACAATAGGCTTGTACACTTTCCCCAGGGTTCCTACGGAGATTTTTATAATCAACAAGAACTTGGAGAGGATTCTTCTTTACTTCCCATTTGTTCAAGAATGTCTGGTGGAAGCCTTGGAGATCATTAATAGTATGGGGGGCTAAACCTTTAAACCATTTTCTTACTTCTCCCCCTAAGCTTTGAGAAAATAATCTAAGCTTGACAAAATCATCATCGATCTCATTTCTGTCAAAGTAGTCATCCATCTTATCCACATGTTGTGATGCAGTTACAGCATTGCTAGCATCATATAATGGAATTTTGGACTGATAGTCCTGTGGAAGGTTGAATAACGGTACAGGAAGGACTAAGGGAGCATACCGTGCTGCTATGATATGTGGTGGGGGTGAGTTTAAAAGGGGTGGATTGACAAGAGGAGGTGTGGGCTGAAGTGGAGTGGTTTTAACAGTGGATGAAGGATGGACAGAAGTGGATGGAACAATAGTAGATTGCTGAGATGATCTTGGATGAGAGACACCTAAGTTAAGAAGAAAATGCAAATCAAGAGGTGTTGTTTCTCTACTATCAGGATTTTCACTTGTCTTAGGAAATGAAAGTGAAGACTCAGAATCTAGTTGATCTAAATCACCAAATGACCTAGTCCTAAAGGGATTAACTAAGTCAGCTTGTGATTGTTGTAGGGCTAAAAGATTTTCAGGGACTGAATTAGCTCTTGGAGGTGATCTGAAAATAGTTGAAGATTCTATCTTAGGAGACTTCCTAAGGATTCTTTCTGGGTCATCAACTATCTCAGGTGGACCAGGGGCAGGATGGGTTCTAGTGTGGATCTTTCTAGGAGCCACTATGCTGTGTTTTTAGACCCAAATAACAAGAAAATTTCAACCAAGTATGACAATATTTGAGAGGTTAACTGATCTGTTTACACAAATTTTAATCCTACAGTCCTCTAACTGGATTTGAATGATATTATAATGATAAGGGTTCTTCCCAGTGGATTCTTAAGGTCTGTTCAGGATTTTGGAGTCACCAGGTGGGAAGTTTAGAATGTTTTCTAAGAGGTACACTGTCCACCACAGTGTTTGTGAAATATCCTTTTGCAAGGACATTCTGAAACACAACAAACTCTATCTAGAGATTGACTGGGAGGGCATTCACCAGATATTTCACCTCAAAAAGAGGATGAGATCCGGAGGCTACCTGGCCCTTTCCAGACTCTGTCTAAGAGTATAAGGTAAAACACAACAAAAGGTAAGTGATATATAAGAATGAGTGTTTTACTACAAAGTGGAAGTTTTTAGCTCGTGAGGAGGTAAAAGGTTTTATGGTCCACTACCATGTTTATTATGAAGCCAAACTTGAAATGTTTTTTGGGTTTTTCTGAGTTATTTTGGTTTTATAGGTTAAGAGAGTGTTCTAAGTCTGATTTTGCACTTAGCTAAGGTGTTCAAACAAACAGAGTTGCTCTTATGGCTTGGTAACTGGTTCCTTCAAGGTTTGATAAGGGTTTAAAAGGAATCCTAAGGGTTACTTAGTTTGTCACTGATTCAATTAAGTCCTATCATAATTACCATTTGTTAGGTAGTGCTTGAAGAAAGTTACTTATGTTATACTGGACCTAAAAAGTTTAAAGAAAGGTTTTGAAACCTCTAATTCTCAGTAGGTCCCACCGTGATCGCCATTATGTTGGTGGCGATGAGGTGGCTAATAATCACTGGATATTCTTGAAAATAAGGGATTTCTGAAGTCCTAAGGGGTATTTGGATTGTTACTGACTCAGAGGTCCCACCGTGATCGCCATTATGTTGGTCTCCCGTGTTTTGACAGTTTGGCAAATCAAAAGACAAGGCAACATCAAAACCAATCTTTAGAGTTCCAGGATCTAGTCCTCCTGTTCTTAGAGAGGGATCTCTCAAATATTTGTTTGCAAAGGTTTATCTTGTTTGCTTTGATTATGGATTTTAGACTAGTTATTAAGTGCAGATGTTTGTTTGGTTGGGTTGAGTTGATACAACAGAATATGAAAGGTCTAGGAAAGATAGACAGAAAGAGGAAATATATAGTTCATTGGGCAATGGAGTCAAAATAAGGTCATGACAAACTCTTCAAGGGATATGGGATATCAAAGGGAAAATCTAACTTGGCCGCAGGATCCTTTGTTCTGGAATGAGATGGACATTAATGATTTGGAAAGAGAATTTTAATTATCAATAGAGGGAACTTGAAAACATAACTTAACAATAGAGATGTATTTGATAGACAGGGCTCGCCATAAATTCTACAAACATTCTTTAAGTAAATAATGACTTCAAGACAACTTTTAAAATGAAATCTAAGATTCGGGGAACACCTTATTTCCTCGAAGATCTTATTCTAAAGGACTTTGGAAAACATAAAATATTCACTGATAATTGCATCCATAGAAGAGGGAACACCTAAATAACATCTATGCTTACAACTATAAAGACCTCCAAAACAACTGTTCAAGCAGTGGAAAAGGGCAAGATCAAAACCAACCTGTTTGATTAACTTAAGACAATGGTAGTTCAAAAGGAGACTTCAATAACAGCTTTCAAGTGATAGCATACAAGCAGGGAGAACCATAAATCATGCTAAAACCAACTATTTGAGCTATTAAGGAAATAAACGAGCATGAAGACTAAAGAGAAGGTTTAAAGCCTCTAAAATACTTCAGCAGAAGAAAACATAAAACAGTGAAGGATGAACAGGTCTAAGGTGCTTCCAGGAGTCATTTCTTAGCCTAAAACTTTCAACCTACTGTAGTAAGAAATTATGGAACATAATGAAAACAGGGGAAAAAACATAGAACAGTTCAAAATACTTCACCAACAGCCAAGCTCATGGATCCAATGATAGAGCCTTCTCAGGAACAAGCATGCAACAACATCATCAAGACATCCAAGACTTCAATTTGTTTTTCAACTTCAACAGACTTGTATATTTATTTCAGAGAGTTTCAGTGTTACAACTTGTAATCAAACAACAACCAACACTCACTCATCTTCTGCTGTGGTATATATAGAAAGATGAGGAGGTGAGATCTAAAAAAAGATCTCAATTACAATTAATACAGAATTAAATGGCTCATTGGCCTTTGAGGGGTTCAATGAGGAGATCCACATACATATCCTCTGTATTAAATGATTTACATAATGATTTCAAGCTCAGTAGGAGTTTTGTTGACCTTTGAGGCATTGGGTGGTGACGAAGTAACTCTGTAGATATTCTTTGTATTGAAGTTCCTGGTAGAAGTAACTTCTTCGGCTGCGTCGAGGCAAAAATCTGATCCTGATCAATAAATTCAGCTTCTGATTGAATGCTTTGAGGCATAGGTGGCGCTTTAGTCGCTGGGAGGAATCAATTCGCCTCCATTTGTGGCGTTGGAGGTTCCCTGTTGGTGAAATATTTTGGATTTGCTTTGAACTCTGTTTTAAACCAGGGATTAGGTTTATAATGATCATTTTGGGCCATAATCCTCGTAAACAGTCCATTAATCCTTTGCTCTGATAATTTCCTGGTCTTCAGTGCTGATACTCTTTTCCTGTGCTTGATCCATGTTTTCTTGCTGTTGCGCAGGGCTGTACAGGGTCTGTAATGCATGAATGGTTCATGAAAAATTGATAAATATGAAATTTTAAACTCGGTGGTCGATTTCCTTTGGTAAATCAAAATCAAGAGAGTCGTCACCCTCTTCTTTCAAATTTTCTTCGTTTATAGTGAAAACCTTCGAAACCCTGCAAAATACAAACAAACGTTATAAAATCCTACTTTTATAGGTCAATCTGCATCGGAGGATGTGCGGAGGAAGCAGGGCCGTTGGATGGCATCATCCAATAGTCGGGATTTAATCTCAGAATGGTCGAAAAAGCATGGGGGAAGGAGGATTAGATCAGAGCCGTCGATTTGCGCTGAGATCGACGGTCGGGGATGATTGCGGGGGGTCCGGGTGCACAGAGGAAAAATCTTGGGGGTATACCCTCGCAATGAAACTGCGCCGTTGATCTGGATCAATTTGGACAGTCAAGATGGAATCAGGGGATGTTGAAAGTCAAACGGAGGGAATCTGGGTGATGGATTTTGGATCGTCGATCTGTAGATCAGATCGACGGTGGAGATACGATTACCGCTGCACAGAAGCCTGAGTTATCGCGTGGGCGCTTTGGTTATCCATCGGACACTTTCGAAGAGCGATATTCGTGGGATGAGTGGGCCTAGATTGGACGACGAAGATCGATTTCGCTGGGCATCCTGGTCCGGACTATAACGCGCGATGGATGAAGGTTGCACGGCGGTTTTCAAATCGTACAAGGGACACGTGTCGACCATCGTATGGAATCGCTGGCCGTCGGGGAAAAACCACCCTCCGCTGAAGAGTGGTGCGAAAGAAACCACATGGGTTTGGAAAACAACGCGTGGATGGGGGGGGTCCACATGGATGGCGTGGTCCGCACCGTCCGATCTACGGAGCAGATAGATGGTGGAGATTGCTCCATCATTTATACGGACGGAACCTTTGGGAATATATTAAAACCCAAAAAACACAAATAACAAAGGTTTTTCGTGGTTTGGCGAAGAAAAATTAATTCGAAAGGATAAGCGCCCGATGGGTTTAGCAGTTGGTTCTGGCGCTCGGGCGCATGGGCGAAAAAGGGTTAGGGACTTAGCCCGAGGGGGCTTAAGTCCAGATCATAGAAAATATGGATTTTCTATGGTTTTTTAATGTTTTTCAAAGGAAATGGAGGTTCCGATAAGGCTAAGAAGGCGTCTTAGACCTTATGAAATGGATTTTATGAAATGGGAAGGGAAGAAAACATGAAATTATGGGATTTTCATGGGGAATGGGAAAATAGAAAATGAAGTTAGTATGGGAAGGAGAAAAAGGGAAAGATGGGGTTTGCAGCAGTATTTTGGCTTTGGAAATCAGCAGGATTCTGAGTTCTGAAGGGAAACCGTAGTGAATATTACCCAAGGATAGAATATTATCAAAAGTCTTCAAGTATCAGCAATTTTAGTAATGAAATTGTTTCTTGAAGGCTAGCCAACATCATTTAGCCATCATCTGATATGACAGAATTTTATGGGTGGCTAACAGGACACACAATGCTATTCAACTCCACAAAATGTGAAATCAGGAAAGGCAAGTATGGTAAAATTGTGGCTACAACAAGTCGAGCTCCAAACGACATATATGTTCTAGATGAAGCAACTAAAGCATGTCTGCTAGCTAAATAAGATGAAAGCTGGTTATGGCACAAATGAATGGGTCACATAAACTTTGACAATATTTTCAGGATAAGAAAAAAGGAAGTAGTATGAGAAATGCCAAAAATCTCAAAACCTTCCAACACACTATGTGAGGCCTGTCGGCATGGAAAGCAGACAAAAGTCCAATTTAAAACAAAATAACACTTTGCATCACATCCATTGGAATTGATAAATACTGATCTATGTGGTCCTGTGAGAAAAAAAGGATTAGATGGAGAATTATATTTCATGTTAATGATAGATGAATATACCAGGATGATAACCGTCAGTTTCCTAAAGAAAAAATATGAAGCATTTGAGTGCTTTAAGATCTACAAGGAGTTGGTTGAAAATGAAACTGACTTGAAAATAAAGTGTATAAGATCAGATAATGGTGGAGAATTCACTTCCAAATTATTTCAGCAATACTATGACAAAAATGTAATAAAAAGACAATTTTCAATAGCATGAACACCTCAGAAAAATGGAGTTGCTGAAAGAAAGAACAGAACCGTACAGGAAATGGGTAGAACAATGTTGAAGGACTTAAAATTGGATGAAAAATTCTGGGTTCAAGCAATTGATACAGCAACCTGCATTATCAATCGAAGTCTTCTCATAAATAATTGCAACAAGACTCCATATGAATTATGGAAATGAAAACCAGCTATTTTAAAATATTTTAGAATCTTCGGAAGCAAATGTTATATCAAAAGAGAAGATCAAAGTTTGGGTAAGTTTGAATCACGTGTTGATGAAGGTATATTTTTTGGTTACTCATGCAAAAGAAAGGCCTATAAATGTTATAATCTAAGACGAAAACAGATAGTGGAGAGCATAAATGTTACATTTGACGAAGATGGTGTTCTAGTGAATAATGATGAGGATCTAGAATATTTGAAACTTGAGACAGAGGCTGAAAAAGACACAGATAAAATTGTAGAACAAGAAGCAACTATCAACGAGGAAGAAGTAAATAATTATCATCAAAATATACCAGAACAACAACAAGAAGCTTCTCCAAGGAGAACAAAAGAATGGATTCAAAAGAACCATCCATCAAATCAAATCATTGGTGACATAAATGAAGGTCGATAGCTTTGTTCATCACAACAAGCTCACATTTCTTTTCTAGCAACCTTTGAGCCTATTAGTATTGAGGAAGCCAGCCGGAATGAACATTGGATAGTAGCTATGAATGAAGAATTGGATCAAATCGAGAAGAATAACACCTGGGAATTAGTTCCACGACCAAAAGATAAAAATTTCATTGGGACTAAATGGGTGTTCAGGAACAAATTGAATGAAGATGGGCAGGTTACCAGAAACAAAGCAATATTGGTTTGCAAAGGCTATGCACAAGTGGAAGGAATTGGTTTCGACGAAACATTTGCACCAACTACCAGAATGGAAGCCATCTGAATGTTTCTCGCATATGCATGTTCAAGAAAAATCAAAGTCTACCAAATGGATGTTAAGTCAGCATTTCTGAATGGAGAATTAGAAGAAGAAGTTTACATTGAACAACCTGAAGGTTTTCTACTATTAGAAAAATAAGACTATGTTTGCAGGTTAAGGAAGGCTCTATATGGTCTCAAGCAAGCTCCCAGAGCATGATATGCTCGTCTTGATGGATATCTACATAACCAAGGGTTCAATAAAGGTACTATTGATAGCAATATTTATGTACAAATATATAAAGATAATTTAACAATCGTTGAGGTATATGTGGATGATATAATATTTGGTAGCAATGATGATCGACTAAGTAAGAAATTTTCTACAAATATGCAAAGTGAGTTCGAGATGTCTTTACTTGGTGAGCTGACATACTTTTTAGGGCTTCAAATACCTCAACAAGAGAAAGGAATATTTATATGTCAAGCCAAGTACATCAAGGAAATGGTCAAGAAATTCAAAATGGAGGATTGCAAACCCGTCCTTACTCTGATGGTAATAGGTTGCAAATTGAGCATAGACGACTCATCTAAGGATGTGGATCAGAGGTTGTATAGATCTATGATTGGTAGTCTTCTATATGTAATAGCCTCTCGGCCATATGTTATGCAAGCATTTGGACAAGTAGCATGATTCCAAGCAGCACCAAAAGAATCACATATTATTGCCATCAAAAGAATTCTTCGATATCTAAAGGGCATAGAAGAATATGGCTTGTGATATCCCAAGGGTAAAATTCTCATTATTCAAGCCTTTATAGATGTAGATTGGGTAGGAAGTGTTGATGATCGTAAGAGTACTCATGGAGTAGCATTCTATCTAGGTGGTTGTCTCGTATCGTGGTTGAGAAAAAAGAAAACCTCAATCTCGTTATCTACGGCAGAAGAAGAATACATTGCAACAACATCATGTTGCACTCAAGTCCTTTGGATGAAAGAAACTTTGCAAGATCTTCAAGTACAATTCAGTGAGCCTATTCCCATATTCTATGACAACACTAGTGCCATCAACATCTCCAATAATCCTGTCATGCATTCAAAAACAAAACACATTCCAATCAAATATCATTTTTTTAGAGAACAAGTCGCTGAAAAGAATATCAAACTTGAGTATGTTTGTACAAAAGAACAAATTTCTGATATCTTCACTAAACCTTTACCTCGTGAAGCATTTGAATATCTTCATCAGAAGCTTGGGATTCTCCCAATTTCTCATTAGATTACAGGTCTACAGGACGATTGTGTGTTAGGGGGAGTGGAAGTGTGTATAGGTCCGCAGGATGGTTGTGTTTCAGGGGGAGTTACCCTTTGCCATTGATGTCAAAGTGGGAGAGAATGTTGTAGGAAGAGGTGTCATGATCACAGAGGGATTACTTGTGTTTCCATCAATGCAAAAGGGGGAGATTGTTGATCAGCGGTTGTCATTAATGTCAAGCCAAGCAGCACCACAGGCTAACCCAATATTTCATGGAAATTTTTACCTAACAAATTACTATATTCTGGTTCAAGAATTATTTTGATGGTTTCTACTTGTCGAGATGTTTTTGTTGATATATGGCACGCCACGTAATTCTTCATCGTTTGAGAGATATTCATGTTTGAAGTTTATACCCCCAGTTAGTGGGCTAAAACCCCATAGGGTTGTGGCATGGGTCATTGAAAAGTAATAATTAATATTTTTTAAGCTCCTAAAATCCCTCCCACGTTCACTTGTTGAAGCCCCTCTCAACCTAAGCATTTATATAAATTGTGATCCTCATTTCCTCCTTATGCAAGGGATTTCACTATCTAAAACAGGTCATCTTGGCTTTTTCGCTCCAAATTTTTTCCTACTAAGGTTTAGAAGCTAAATTTTTATGAGGAGAAGCTGAAATCCTGAGGAAGCGGTTGTGAAAATTTCAGATCAAGGTGAGAAATATTTTTGGAGATATGATCTGTGGAAGTCAGTGTTCTTGCAGGCTCCTGAAATTCATCTCAAAGAAGTGACCTTGGTAAAATCATCATAACTCTCTCTCTGAGTATCAGATTGGAATTCCATAAAAATTGCTAGATAGCACATAGAATTTAGTTTTCTCTCTATCAATTGTAGATCCAAATGAAGAAACAGTGACACGTGGCGTGTCGTACAATTTTTCTATGCTGAAACAGTCCATAATTAGGGCATTGTGATATATTGGGTATAAATCTCACTTGAAGAATCCAAATTGGGTCAGACCCGTGGCATTCAAAAGATGACTCATAGAAATAATACATGAATGAAAATTGAATATTGGGGATCTAAATTAATAGAGATACACCAGATTCAATATCAAGCTCCTAGAAAGCAAAGAAAAAGAAAGATCATTTGTTGTCAAGGGTTGCAAAGGACCAGAATTTCTAGGGAATAAAAGCAAAGCAAGGTGCAACCGAGGGTAACATGACAAGAGCATCAACCAAGGTGAAGAAAAAAAACAATAAGTTCATCACATGAAGTCTTCAAGTGGGCATCACTGCATACAATCATTGTAAAGGTATCATTGTACTTAGTCATTGTAAATACATTATTGTACAAATCCTACTAGTGTCTATCTACCAAGAGTTGAAGAGGCAGTGTCAGGTGTTCTAGGATCATCATTAGATGGTTGTGTCAAAGTTGGGGTTATGGTATAGTGTATCTTCTTCTTATACATCATTATATATCATTGTAAAGTGGACCATTTTCCCTGGTACGGGAGTTCATTCTTCTTTTATTCTTTTATAGGGTGGTAGGGTGGTGCTAAGGTGAGTTGTAGCTCATTGGGTGTTGGGGCATTCATTCAGTTGACTATTGAAGGATCTCGGGTGTTGGAGTGTCCATCCAGTGGGAGTAGGAGAAGAATGATTTTCTAGATTCTAGGAAGTTGGAGCTTTATTTTCAATTGGATTTGAATATTAAATAATTATTAGAAAAGCATTAGGTGGTTTTTGTCCCGGAGTGGGTTTCCACTTTAAAAACTATGTGCATTTGTGTTCCTTTTGTTTACTGCTATGATTGTAAAAACACTGATAATAATTGAAGATTAACTAATGATCTAATTGAAAGGAATATTGATTCACCCCCCCTCTCAGTATTTCCAACAAAATAGTCCTGATGATGAACAAAATAAAAGTGAAGAAAGTACAAAGGCTGATAATCAAATTGAAGATCACAGCAGTGAAGAGGCAAGCAGCTCAAAAGAAGAACAAAATGACAATGTAGATTTCAGTGAAGAGGTTGAGAGTGATGATGATGTTGAGGAAAAAGAGTGCAATGCTGAAATAGGAAACCCAATCACTGATGATAATAATGATGAAAATGAAGAGGGTGATGACAGCAGCAAGGATCACAGCCATGATCAAGAAACCAACAAGAACACAATCACACCTCTTGCATTAACCTATCAAAGAGGGCCAAGGATTGTGTTTTTTGCCTCCAAAAGGAAAGGGACCATGCCATCTACTTCAACTCAGCTACTAGACAAAGGAAAACAAAAGGTAAAAGAAGAAGAAGACGATCATGAGGTAGAAAGAGAGTTTGAAATATTTCAGATAGGTAGTGATGAGTAGAATGAATCAAGAATCTCAAACTTGCTCATTCAAAACAAAAATTCACTCATTGAAGACCTCCAAGAAAATTTGGATAGAGCCAAGAGTGTAAATCATGCCCTTGACTTGGAGAACAGGCAGCTAGGAGCACAAATTGCAATCTATGAAGCTAGAGCCATCAAGGCTCGGAAAGAAGACCAAAAGGCAAAGGTAAAACTAGAAGAGTTCATAGGCATATATGAGGAGAGTGAAGATGAATAAGGAAAATATAGGAAGAGACTTAGAACCATGGGGTTGAAAAAGGCATTGGAAAAGCAAAGAGAACAAGAAGCAACCCTAGCAGAACAACTCCCCCTAGATGAGATTTTGGCCATGGAGATAGCACATGATCAGGAGCCTTGGTTGGAAAGAGCCAAAATGCACTTGGAGACTAAGTTGAAGAAGGAAAATTAGGATCTTGATCTCCAAAGAAGGATTGCCAAGCATTATGCCTGGAGAAACCAAGTTGCAAGGGCTAAACTAAAGAAGGCCCAAAACAAGATCCAAGCAAAAAAAGAAGCAAAAGGCCAAGCTAGACTTGGAATTTTGGCACAAGCTTCTCTACAGGTCTCTCAAACCCCTTGAAGGAGACATCCACCAATTTTGAAGAAATTTGGACAAATTTTTGTTTTTTGAGAATTTGAAGGCCTATAAGCGCAACACCACTGGCGCTACGCTTTTGCCTCAAGAATCCTCAGTGGAAAAAATTTACATTTTTGGATTTCTCATGACTAGCACAATATTCTCACCAAATTTCAGAGAAATTGGAGCATTTTTTACCCCTCAAAAGGTCAAAAAACACCTCATTTTTCACCTTTTTGCCTCCTTTTCAGGCCTGGCGCTATGCTCTGAGCAGTTTTGGGATTTTGACTTTTTGGACAGGTTACAGAGGCTAAATCAGAAAACGAAAGGTATATTTGGAAATTAGACTCAACAATATTTCCAACGGGCCATCACAAAGCAAAATCCGACATCGGGAAGGTCCTCAAAATGTGGTTGCAACAGGACTTATTTTCTTCCTAAGGTGGCACTGCGCTTATGGACAACACTGTGTGTTTTTGGCCAAAAGTCAACAAAACGCACTCATCTTTTGCATAATCATATTTTATTGCTTTTTGAGGCAAATCACTCTAGAATTAGGTGCTAGAAGTTATTTTGGCATTTATTTCATGGGATATTTTGTGCCTTGGGCCTTGTATGGTCTCTTGGGCATTAATGACATTTATGAGTGATTTTGACTTTTTACAACCCTATCTAGGGTTTTCCCCTCCCTTGATAGATAAATAGAGCATGAGGTTTTTCATTGTAAATATTGGAATTTGATGACCTTTGAGAGAAATACATGGTTTTTATGAGTTTGGAGAAGAAATTAGTGTTCTGGAGTTCGTGAATGACTTGCCTTGATTGATGATGGAGGATAGCTTGCAAGATCCCTGAGCATGGTTAATGGTGATGTGTCTCTATTTAGTTCTTGTTTTCATGTTTACCATTATGTTCATATTTCTATGTTGTAGTAGAACAGAAAAGTATAGGGTAAGAATTGTTGTTTGAGGCACCTTAGTCCTTCTTGCTTTCTATTGCCTTTATGTTTTCCTCTGGTGGGTTTGTTTAAGGAATTATTAGTTTCTCCTTAGGTCTACCTATGCTTGTTTATTCCATGAATGGTTCAATATAGTAGTTTTCAAATATGTTTTATGATTAGCCCTGCCTATTTGATGTATTTTAAACTCTGTTTTGGAATCTCTCTTTGAAGTATTACTTGTTACGTTTTAGCCAAAGAGGCCATGTTCTGATCATGCCCTTTGTCCATGCTTGATAAGTTGCCTTAAAGTTGTTTGTAGCTTGATATCAGATGTTTAGGAGTTCCCTCTTCTTGGATTAAAGTTATATGTTATCTTTAATGTTTTCTAACCTTGAAGGTGAAATCACTAGAAGTTAAATGAGTTTCACGCCTTCTATATTTCATTGGAATTGTTCATCTTGTATGCTTGTTTGCTTAAGTGTAATAAAAAAGTTATTGGTTTTCCTTGTTTTATGATTATACCCTTACGTTGATAAGTATTTGAGACCATCTTGTTTTAAGTATTATTTTAAGGATTCTTCACTTCCCTTACACACCTACTATGATCACAAACTTAATGTTCCTTACATTTCACACGTACCTTTAAAGATCCATTTGACTATGCTAGATTTTCCCTGTTATGCATCCTGTTTCATTGTTGAGATATCCAATACTTTCATTGACTCCATAGCCCAATGATTTGAAGACCTCTCATTCCACCT
This sequence comes from Pinus albicaulis, assembly GCA_034641835.2. NCBI lineage: Eukaryota > Viridiplantae > Streptophyta > Pinopsida > Pinales > Pinaceae > Pinus > Pinus albicaulis. The sequence continues at coordinate 527,572,951 of CM076573.1, read as the reverse complement.
ATTCTACTTGTTCATCTTACCCAACCAAAACAAACAACAAACCCTACACTTAACAACTAGCCTAAAATCAACCATCTAAAGAAAACAAGTTCACATCCTTTACATATAATAGAGAGAGCCCTCTCTGAGTCGAGGAAGGCTAGGTCCTAGGACTCCAAATATTGTTCTGATGTTACCCTGTGCATTTGGTCTACCATTATTCTAAATCACGGGATGCTAACAATTCCAGCCTGGGAGAGTTTTGAGTAGAATGCCAAAGATGATAGCTATGGCTTCAAGAGTTTCTTATAGCATGAGAATTACCAATTTGTCTAGCTCAACAAGCCTACATAGGGCCACATGCTTTCAGGGATGGCTAGGCCCATGCAATTAAGAGAGAGAATGATCATTAGAGAACATGTTTGGGGGTGGTCACTACTATAAGCACCCCGTCAATGGATAATTGGAAACCAAAGGCCATATCTATCAAGGATTTATTTTGGGTGTGGGTGAATTTGGATCGTCAACCATTTCCTATGCCAGCCTAGATTTCAGGGGTATTGAAATTGATACCATTAGGAGGTAGGGAAGGGTTGGGGGGGTGTAACAGGTAGAAGAAATAACTAGGTTCAAAGGAACCTGATGAGGAGGATGATACAAGATAAGTATGGGTGGATGATAGGGGGTGGGATTGGGAGCATGCAAAATAACAAAGGGGAGGTAGGCCTTCTAAATAAATTACCCTAGACTGATATCTACATAGAGATTTGTGAAGAAAAATAGGATATGAAAGAAATAATGAAGCTCGAAGGGAGGGAAGAAGACAAGTACCCGGGAGCCTTTCCCGATCCATGATGGAGGGAACATTTCCTAGATTTTATTGGCATCCTTCTTATTTTCCTGTGGATGGTGTTGGTTTTGCATTGTTAATAGACCCAAAGGAGACGATGAAAAAGAGATGATCATTGATTATGCTGATTTGAAGGTCTGGCTAGCTAGATGAGAGGGGTATGTTTCCATATGATATGTCTCATATTGAGTACCCTACTAAGGTTTCCATGATCACATATATCTAAAGGTTTGATAGGGGCATGGGTTTTTTTTTTTACTCCCATAGGCGAAGGGAAAGGGGACAAGGGAGGGATAGAGGGTGATGAGGAGGGAAGGGGATATTTGATATCAGGGGAAAGGGAGGGGTGAAAACCTACAGGGGGAGATCTAGGGGGAAAGAGGTTAGAATCCAAATGGGGATGAGAGAGACTAGGGGAGGGGCACAAAAATTTGCTATGAAATAATATCTCCCCATGATGAAGGGGATTTTTTTTAAAACACGATATCATGTAGGGAAGAGGGAAGGGGAGGGACGTTAGCGAGGGGTGAGAGGAACGATTCAAGAGTGGATAAAAGATAAAAGTGTTGGGATCTATAGAGAAAAATTGAGAGGCACTGTGACGACTGGGAGGGAAAAATAAAAAACTGGTTTTCTCATGAAAGAGACCATATCGGTGAGTTGCATGAAAAACTGGAGATTCCAGGTGTAGCAGAATACTGGAAATATGATGGAAAACTATCTACACGCAGTGAAAAATGGAGAGACAAAGCAGGGAGAGAGGATAAAATTGTTATGCCTTCAAACAGATACAATGAGTGATCTAAAATGGTTTAATCCATGGTTAAAATTTTTTTACCCTAATTTAACCCATGGAAAGCTAAATGTTGATGCTTGAGCTGAATGGTAGGTTTGAGGGAGGAGGTCACTATAAAATAGGAAATCGAAATGAAGCTGATTGGGGATTGACACATGGAGTCAATTTTGGAATATTATGGAAAGGTAATACAAGTTAACCAAAACCCCTTCCGCTAGTTGAACACAACCTTGAAAATACTACAATGAGTAGAGAGAGAATGTGTGGACCCATTGGTGAATTTTTTGAAATAAGTGGGCTGACTAATAAGGAATTTTGAAGCGTTACATGGGCCTAGATGTAGCCTAAAAATCGTCCATGAAACCTCAATTCCCTTGGTGCAGCTTCTTGATCACCATGGCTTCCAACTAGTCACCATTTTAAATATTACATGTTAGATGAACATAGTATAAATTACACATCATTAATATCAATAATATTTTTATGTGTTATCTGTAAAATTCCATATTAGGTAGTGAAGGAATTACATCTCCCTCATACTAAAAGTTTTTTTTTTTTTTTTTTACTTTCAATTACTTTATGTATTTATGTAAAGTTAATGTAAAATTAAGTTGGAAATTGAAGTATTATTTTATGGCAGCCATTGAATTTTTTTGTTATTCCTATTTTTTGATTTTTTAATGTAAGTATTATTTTAGAATTTTTAAATGTAACATTGTGTGACAATATCTCCCTCATATTGGGTTGTAGAGCGCCTCTTGGCACAATAATTCAATTTCTACCTTAATTTTACATAAACTTGAGATAATGTAATTGAAAGAAAAACATTTCTAATTTCATCTGTAATTACTTTCTACTATTTAATATGAAGGAGATGTGGAATCATTTTTTTTCTAATTATGTTCTAATTTTTAATCCAAAGGAGATGTATAATTTCTTCATTACTAAGTATGGATTTGAGCAGCTAAAAATAATATTGATTTCATTTATATTCAATTAGGGAAGATAGGGGTGGGAGGGGTAATCTACCACCCCGATGAATAAATTGAGATTCAATATGCTTGGGGTTTTGGGATCACCACAAATAACCAAGAGAAATTGTTGGCCTTGTGGAAAGGGCTAGAAATGGAATAATTAAATAATATTCAACATCTATTGGTATTTTTGGATTAAATGATAGTCATACAACAAGTGCTCAAATTAAGAGAAAATTATTCTTGTGACAAGTTTGCAAAGGATCAACATTCATATTGGAAACTTTTAATCCACAGAGTTCTTCCATTTTAAGCGACATATTAACTCCAAAGAAAATTCTTTAGAAAACAAAGGAGCCTCTTTGGATCAAGTGATGATACTCCATGATAATGAAGGATGTTCTTATAAGCCTTTTCCATGTTTAAAGTAATACAAAATAAGGTTCCTAGAGGTATGGGCATTATAAATGCAAGGAAAAGAGGAATGAGCCTTAAGGTGCCATGATGAAACATTCGAAAACGTAACCTTATAATGGAGAGACATTTGAATCCCACTATTATTGTTTGACATGCATATCTTGTGAAGGGTACATAACATTCATTCCCCACTTGGATGAAACAACATGATAATCCCAAGGGCAAGGAAAAATGGAGGCTTGGAAGAACCCCTCATAATTGGATGAAGGAAAGGTGGATACCAGTTTTAATTGAGAAATTGAGCTCAACACACTTGGTTATAGCCATATTAGTGGTTTCACTCCCCGACCGCAAATTCACAAGTCGAGGATTGATTGAGAAGAAAATTAATGAGGGGGGGGGGGGGGGGGGGGGGGGGGGGGGTGGGGGGGAGTTGTTTAAGGCATGTGATTGGAGGGAGAATGTGTTAGAAAAGTATCTTGTAGATGACACAAATCCTATGGTATGTCGAGTTATTCTTCTTGGGATTGTGGTTCATGTTTGGTCTAGTCATCTTTCTGGAGCTCCCCTACATCAATAGTTGGTCAAAAATATGGATGGTGCAACTCAAAACACAATGGTTCAGAAGAACGCAGATATAGCAACACAGATGTACTATATGATAGTCCCCATGGAGCATATTTTAACCTTACTGAATATACAAGGGGAGATGTTGGCTAATGGAAATTAGGCTCAATCCCTTCTCACCAACTAAAAAAATGGTCTCATCCTAGTCAAGTTGGATAGGTTGTAGATAAATATGGAAATGTTGGATCTTCGTTTGGGAAAACTTGAAGCTCCAGCTCAAAATGGGTTAATGAAGGTGAATGCAGAGCTACAACACCAAGCAAAAATATGCACTCCTCAGCCCAGTGACCATGTTCACCAAGAGGGTGAGGAAACAATTGTAGAAGATGTTGAATACAATTCATACCCAACACGCTAGTTAATTATGACCTTTTTATTCTTTGAATATGTATTGCAAATATGTACTAGTTTTAGGTGTATTTTGGAATATTTACAAGTACAGTCAGTTCAGAAATAGGATAGAAAAAAAGGTGTAGTAGAAGTCATGTTTTTTGTTTGTTTGGAAAAATACTAGAATCTGAAGAATCAATTGAATATGTAGATGGTTCTATCCTTGAAACCAACTTATATTAATACAAATAATAACCATTCTGTTGAAAAAAAAAATCATTTATATTCAATTGACATGTGCATTTAAAAATATTATATTGATTAAAAAAGGTTAGTGTCAATCATAAATAAAATATTTCAATTCCCATATTAAGTAACATAATTTTATATCAATTTTATATAGAAAAAAAATAAAATTAAGTAACATTTATATATTTTTAATACATTTCCACTTGTCATTGCAGGGAATATGTGTAATTTATTTTATTTTTAATATGGATTACTTCGTGGAATTTAAATAATAAAAATTTAAATTAAATTATAAGTAAAATATTTGGATATGAAGTAAAATATTTCAATAGAGAGTGTAAGTTTTCTTATGCTATTGATAGGTGTTTTCTGACTCAGTGTATGAGAGAGATTTGATAACTTATTTAATGTTAAATAATGTTTAAAAAAATTATTAATAACAAAAAAAACAATGTAAATATAAAGAGAGTATGTATAAATTATATGGTTAAAGAATGTTTTTAATGTGTTTCTCAAGACAAAGAAGATGTGTGTATAGAGAGAGACTATATTATTGCGGCAAGAGGAGCTCTACATCCTACTATGGAAGTGATGTGGTAAAATTTAATGTAATTTTAACTGAGTCAAATTATTTAAAATAAAATAAAAATAAAATAAATGTTTAGGTCACAGACTAGTTAAGATAAGTTTGAATTAGTCGTTTTATGGGTTTACCAATGGTGGTTTACAAGGCCATGGTATTGCATGACCTATGGTATTTGTCTATGGTATTTGTTATAATGAATCCTATTTAAAGGCTTGAGAAAATCCATTATGGATTGAAAGAGTACCAACTTAGATCCATTTTAACTATCGATGTGATCATTCTTAGTGCTTGGTAGATTCAAATTTAAGATAGGTTTAGGTTGATAACTTGATATAAAGAAAATGAAAAAAAAAAAAAATATGATGGTTAAAACATTTTATTAGTGTATTATCCAAGATGAAGTATATGTGTAATTCCTTCTATTGATAGGTTCTTTTTAATTCATTTTTATTCCTTATGGAATTAACATGAAACATTTTAGAAAAGCATTAATAAAAAAAATTCAATGTAAATATCTATTTATCTATAAAGAGAGATTTTATGTATATATTATATAAAGAAAATGAAGAAAAAGGAAAAATTATGGCCAAATCATTTTATTAATATGTTGCACAAGAATAAGGAGACATGATGGAGTTGACACATGAAAAATATAATATAATAACCAACATAGACACATGTTAAGCCATGATCTACCAAGCCTTGAGAGGGATCAAATCTCTTGAGGTGCAAACCATTTTTCAAGTTTTGTACTCTAAAATAGGCTTACACCTCAAGAAAGCATAGACCCCATTAACTCATGACTTATCAAGCCCTGGTAAATATCAAACCTCTTGAGGTACAAGCCATTTTTCAAATTTTGCACTCTAAAAAATATTTACACCTGAAAAGATTCAATCTATCTATATAATTTAATTTTATATAATAATAATAATAATAAATCATAAATATAGAGATTGGACGTAATGGATCGCGCTAGGTTTTTCGCTGCTCGCCAGAAGGCCGCCGCTGCCATCTCAACCCTGGCCCTGTTCGGCTCTCCCACCGCCGCCGTCTTAACAGCAGCCCTGTTCGGCTCTCCTACCGCGGCCGACACCACAGTAGGGCGAGAAGATCCAGCAGGTTTCATTGCCGCCGCTGCTAATGGTCTCTCTTGCCCATCTTTGATCTGGCCGCAGATCTGGCCCTACCATTCGGCCACCTCCTACGCTTAGACTGCAGATCTTGAGGTTACTCCTGCCTGCAAATATCTGGCAGCAAGGAGACATTCTCTTGAAGGCAAATCAGATCGAATACTGCCCTCGAAGGGCTTTAATCTTCTCCCAGAGGTTTTCAACGCCAACAACCTTCTGGGTCAAGGGACACAAGGAGCATGCACAGCTCAGAAGCAGGTACAAAACGGAGAGCAGCGGTTTTCAGACCCTTCACCCTCTGCTTATCAGATCCAGATCTCCCTTATATCTGGGGGAACAAAGCTGCTCTGGGTACGAGCCACGGATCTGGTACAGGACCTTCTGCAAGATCTCGAACTCAGATTGGGGATCCCCTCAGATCTCTTGCGATTGCTCTACAGAGGTAAACAACTCGAAAAACCCCTGCCTCTGTCTCATTACAATATAAAAAAAGATGCTTCAGTTGTACTCTCCCTACGCTTGAGAGGAGGAGCTCCTGGGCAAACCTTTGCGGCTCCTGCCTTCTCCTATAAGGATGCGATTCATTCGCAGCCCTCTAAGCAAGCCGCTCAACCAGGTGAGGCTTCGAAGCCTTTCATGGTGGAAAAAACAGAGGAAACCCCCTCTATTGAAATCTCTCATCCATCATTGGATGATCAATTTCAGACATTTGCAGAAAAAGCCTTCATTTGCAGGTTCAATGGACTATGGCCTCGATCAGAAGACCTCTACAAGTGGATCCATTCCAACTGGACCAACAACTGCAAGGTCCTCTTTTGCTCGAAAGGTTTTTTCATTGTGGTCTTTGCCTTCAATGAAGATTATCAGAAAGCTCTTACGGAAGGCCCCTGGTTTTGGGGATCGGCGGGGCTCTTCCTTACCCCATGGTTTCTAGATTTCGACCCTTCCACAACTGTCATCACCAAGCTTCCCATTTGGGTTAGACTACCAAACCTCCCTGCACATCTCTGGCACTTCGCAGTCTTCCAGGGGATTGGGAATACCTTAGGCCGCTTCTTGGCCACGGATACCTCAAGAGGGGAGAAAGGAATTTACACCTTTGGCAGAATTTGTGTAGAGATAGACATCAGCAAAGGGCTGCCTGATCAGATCAATCTCAAAATCGGGGACTTTCATTGGACTCAAACCTTGGACTATGAGAACACTGCCTTCCGGTGTCGCCACTGGCATCAGACAGGGCACCTCCAAAACTCATGTGCCACGTTTCTCGACAAAGAGAAGAATAAAAGAGGTAAATCCAAATCGAAGAGCTGGAAACCATGTGACCCTCCCCCCATGGATGATTTAGACTCCTTCAGCTCGGACGAGGAAGAAAAAGAAGCAGAGGAAAACAATGTTGGGCACGTGAAGGACTCCCCCTTGGACTGCCCTGTGGTTCCTTTGGCATCTCCGATCACGCAGAAACGTACGCATGAGCCCTCCTCCTCTGATTCAGATAAGGAGACCTCTCCTTCAGCGCAGAACAATCTACAACTAGTTCCTGTCCAGCCAAGTCACAATGGCTGGATTAAAGTCAGCAAGAAGAAAGTGAAAAAATGCCGTTTGGAAGCTTCTACCCACTCTGGGTAGACCCCTTTGTATAGCTCTCTGTTTTTCAGTTCACCTTGTAGCCTCCTGGTTTTTTCCATGGTTGTTTTTGGGACCGAGGTTGATAATTCATCATTTCCGGCTCCCTTGCTTCTTTACTTTGCTTATCTGCAAAGCTCTGAATGTACCATATGTTTTCTTCCTTAATAGAATTAGTCTTACTCAGAAAAAAAATAAAAAAAAAATCATAAATATATACATTCAAATTTCTTTGGAAAATAAATATAAATTCAAATTAGCAACTTACACTTTTGTTTATAATGTCGTTTCAAAGAAACTTGATATCACTAAAAATCAAATTAAATTTTAAATTAACTAAATATGTCCTGAAGATGGATCCCCATTGGAATTAGAAACATCGACTTATTTCTTATGACAGTGTGAATAATCCAAAACAATATTCTTTTATTTAAATTCAACATATATATATATTCAATTTTTTAATAAATTAATTTATGTTTTTATATAAATTTAAATGAAAAAAGATATATATTTAGCTTTTAAACTTATTCAAATTATTTTAATTAATTATATATATATATATATATATATATATATATATATATATATATATATATATATATATATATATATATAACTTAAATTAAATAATTGCGCCGAGAGTTTCTCTATAGTTGAGTATCAGGGAAATGTGTAGGCGTTAGGTGTTAGGTGCAATGTAAGTATGCTAATATTTTTTAATTGTTTTCTCTAGCCCAATATAGGGAATATGTGTCGGCATAATGTAATGTAAGTATGTAAATATTTTACATTTTACATTACAAAATCTAATGTAATGTAAAATGTAAAATGTAAGGCATAGAACTACCAATTTGATCACAAGAAATTGATCTATCTATATTGTAATGTTAACATAATATTGTTTCTTTAACATGTTATTTATTTATACATTATTATTGGTATAATATTAAATAATGTTTTTTATTATTATTCCAATTTATTTCAATTATAATCATCTCCATTATAAGTATTATTGTATTGGACTTTACATATATTAGTGTGGGGGAGAGAGAGAGAGGAGAGAGAGAGGGAGATAGTGATACATACATACATATGTATATATATATATATATATATATATATATATATAGAGAGAGAGAGAGAGAGAGAGAGAGAGATAGAGAGAGAGAGAGAGAGAGAGAGAGAGAGATGGGGGGGAGAGACAAAGGGAGGTGGGAGGGAAAGGGAGAGAGAGGAAGGAAGAGAGAGAGGACCTGAGAGAGAGAGAAGGAGAGAGGGAGGGGGAGAGAGATGGAGTTGGAGGGGTATATAGAGGGAGGGGAGAATAAATATATAGAGAGAGAAAGGTGGAGTGAGAGAGCGGGTGTCAAGTGAGAGATGGAGAGAGAGTGAGGGAGAGAGGAGTGATTAATTTTTATAGTTATGGTTGGTCTTCATAATAATATTTTATCCCTTGATGTATTTGTAATGTTAAATATAAAGAATTCTATTAATGCTATTGCCAAAACAAAATTTTAAGGTATGCTCTCCATGTCCTTTTCAAAAGAGAAAAAATGAACTTTTAGTTTTTAATTTTTGGCTCCAAGAAAGCTAAGTCAACCCTCCTCCAAGTCAAGTCAGCCCTAGTAAATGAGGCACCCTTTCGATAAGATAAAATAACATATAAAGGAACTTGACCTCCTTTCCTTGGCTCAATTTAGACCATCAATAAAGTAAGTATTATTTTGTTCATCAAGCAAAGAAGACAAGGAATAAACAAAGGTGAAGTAACTATAAGAAGTTCCCTCTCCCTCCATTATCCCTCACACATGTGGCATTCTATATTTTGTTCTCCTCACACATGTGGATCAAAAGGACCAAAATTTTAGGTGTGAAAATCTCTAGGACCAAAATTCTTGGGTATATATTCAGGTTGAATTCATGTCCTAGAAAATCAGATTAGGTTGACTCTCTTGGGTAGATGTTTGACTTGACTCAGAAGGAGTTGGACTAGGTTTGACCATGTCTAATTTGTTGGTCAGTTTGACCTTGTGATTGACTATATGATCTAGGTGTTTCTCTTGTTAAACTAAATAATGTCTCTAAGAAAAATGTTTTTTGGATTCCCCCCCATGTGGGTTTTCCCAGGGTAAATTCTTGTGTTCTTGATTTGGCTATCTCTTTATGACCCTAATGTCTATTGTTGAATATTTTATATGTTAATTACTTTCTGCTGAATGTGAATGAAAGAAATATTAATTAACAAATCAGAAGAGGTAATCATCAGCTTATAATACCTATTAAAAATCAACATTGTATTAGATCCTGGGTGAAAGAGAAACCCTAAAAGAAGTAGTATACTTTAGGTTATTCTCTAGGTTTTGTTTGTCATCATCCTTAAAAATCCTAGTTCTCTTTTGATCATAAAAAGGATGAAAATAATTTTTTTTCCCTATTGATCATAGGAAAATATTGTTTGTCTCTGAGCTAAAGTAGTAAATGGTCAAAGGCCCAGTAAAATCTTAGCAGAACAAAGTGATCTAATGACGATTAAAGTTTCACTATGTACTAAGATTCATATGGATAGAAGAAAATATTGTGATGCATTCTTAAGGCCAAACTATACTTAGAAAGGGTTAATATATAAGCTGAAAGGCCTCAGTCCAGTTTAGAAAACTGAAAAGACTCATCAAAGGTATGAGAAGATCTTAGGAATATTGCAATAGGACTACAAAGGATTTAGGTTTTACCTCAATAGGCTGACAAGACTTGGACATGGCCTGAGAATCCTAAAATTTCTTAGAAGAAAAATTTAGGTTCAGAAGCTTGAGAGTCTCACAATAGTCCTTAGAAAATTGGTCAGGGCCAAATTCCATCATATCTAATAACTGCAGTTTATTTTCAGGATTGTGATGATATTGTGAGAATTTTGAAAATCCCTGTTTGATAGAATTTCCTCAGAACTTGAATCATATCTGAAAGGTTTAAGAAGATTGCTACGAAACTTCTTGACGAGTTGAGGACTAAGTCAATTAATGATGAGAATATTTCAATTTCATTCATGTCATATAACGAGCTTTTAGGAGATACCTATAATGGATATCTTTGATGTCATATATCTCTCTTTGAAAAGTTATGAGTAAAGAACTCAAAATATGATATAAGATTTCTTGAACAAGCTATTGCTTTGAGATAGGTTTAGAGGAGTCTTAAACAGTCCTTTGATTTTATTAAGGAATTGATTTGGTGTCACCTTAAAGGAAGTATTCAAAAGGAATTTTGAAAACATCTATGTCTGAAGATAAGAAAGAAAATACAACCTTCGTGCATCACTCTATACATGAAATAAGGGATGTATGCCTTAAGCTTTTCATGAATCTCATGCTACTAGAATTGATATTTCTAAGAAGAAGGACATATGCTTTATCATAAATGACAAGTTTGAAGCATTGAAGATTTTTTTTTCTCACCAATCAAGCATGACTTCATTTCCATGCAAGCATACCTCAGTAAGGAGTTAAACATGGATATATATGCCTACAAAGAGACCAACGAAGTTTCACATATGTGATTTAACACTTGAAAATATCAAAAGTCTAATTTTTTAGGGATTCTTGAAGAAACCATCAAGGGTAGTTATGATGAATATTAAAGGAGTCACATCCCTAAAATTTCAATGATGAAATTCAATATACACCTACTGTTTTGTAGAAGGAAAAGTCATCTTGATATTTCAAATGATAGCATCATAATTTAGGAAAGATAAGGTTAGTACTGAATGTTGTAGTGTGAGAAATCAAACATGTAATTTCTTTAAAAATGTTTCAATGTATATTCAAAAGTAGGAAATTGTTGATGCCATTTATTGTCATGAATATTGCAATCTAATATTCGCACATCAAGAAGAGGATCAATGTAATTTGAAGAAATCACACCTTGGATATGAAAACCTTACAGTGAAGAATAGGCCAAGTTTCTCTTCAAGTTTAAAGACCAAAGATCTCTTGAGAAAAATAAGTCATTTGCAGATCTGGAGGCGTTCTTATGAAAGAATAAAAATCAATATTTATCCAAAAATATATGGTTACTAGGAATGTTGGAGTGGTGACCAAGTATGCTATGGGTATGTTATATTTCTCTTGATGAATACATCTCATTAGAATATTCTTAATATTGACTATAATATTCTTTATTGTATGTTATGGCATTGGATCTATATACCGATTGGATATTTAGATATGGGAAGAGAATTTGTAGGTGAAGAAGTCTGTTGAAATTGAAAAGGGTATAAAATGAATATTATACAACTAGTGTTTATAAACCCTATATTAATATTGAAAGACAATGAAACCTTATGGTTTGGTGATAAAATCCCAAAACTAGACCTAGATCAATGTTTCCGCTAAAAGAAGAACACTAGATCCTGAAAGGAAGGAATGTCATCATGGGAATGATGTGGAAAAGGATAATGAAATTTAAAGATGGATGTAAGAAGCCTAAGATCAAGAGGGAGTTGAAATTACCTAGATAAGTAGCTTATATCTCTCTTCCTCATTTATTGTTGATATTTTTCTATTAACTAGTCTCTTATCTTTGTTTCTCTTTTTGAGTGAGAGAGGGGGAGAGAGAGGTGGGGGAAAGAGTGAGAGAGAAGGAGAGAGGAGGGGCATAGTTATAGAAATCCATATATATATATATATATATATATATATATATATATATATATATATATATATATATATATATATATATATATATATATAGAAAGAGAGAAAGAGAGAGAGAGAGAGAGAGAGAGAGAGAGAGAGGGGGGGCTAAATGAGATGATAGAGAAGGGGAAATAGAGAGGGAGACACATAGATGGAAGGGGGGGGGGGGAGGGGGAGAAAAATAAGGAGAGAGGGAGAGGGGGAGAGAGAGAGAGAGAGAGAGATAGAGAGAGAGAGATGGGGGGGAGAGAGAGGAAGGAAGAGAGAGAGGATCCGAGAGAGAGAAGGAGAGAGGGAGGGGGAGAGAGATGGAGTTGGAGGGGTATAGAGAGGGTGGGAAGAAGAAAGATATAGAGAGATAAAGGTGGAGAGAGAGAGAGAGGGTGTCAACAAAGAGATGGAGAGAGAGTGAGGGAGACAGGAGTGGTAAATTTTTATAGCTATGGTCGGTATTCACAATTAATATTTTATGAACCCTTGATTTATTTTCAAGGATAGATGTAAATAATGCTATTCATGATATTGTTAAAACAAAATTTTAACGCATATTCTTCATGTCCTTTTCAAAAGAGAAAAAATGAATTTTTAATTTATAAATTTTGGTTCCAAGAAAGCCTAGTCAACCCTCCTCTGAGTCAATTCAACCCTAGTAAAAGAGGCACCATTTCGATCAACTAAAAAACTATATAAAGGAACTTGACCTCCTTTACTTCACTCAATTTAGATCATCAATAAAGTAAGTATTCTTTTGTTCATCAAGCAAGGTAGACAAGGAAGAGACAAAGGCGAAGTAACTATAAGAAGTTCTCTCTCTCTCCATCAACCCTCACACATGTGGAATTTGATATGTTTTTATACTCACACATGTGGATCTAAAGAACCAAAATTTTGTGTGAAAAAAATCCAAAAAAAAAATTCTTGTGTATAAATTCAAGCTGAATTCATGCCCTAGAAAATTAGATTGGGTTGAGTCTCTTGGGTAGATGTTTGACTTGACTAGGAAGGAGTTGGACCAGGTTTGACCAAGTCTAGTTTACTAGTCAGTTTGACCTTGTGATTTACTATATTATCTAGGTGTGTCTCTTTTTAAACTAAATAATTTCTCTAAGAAAAATATTGATGGGATTTCCCCCCATGTGAGTTTTCCCAGCGTGAATTCTTGTGTTATTGATTTGGCTATCTCTTTATGTTCCTAATGTCTATTATTGGAAAGTTTCTGTGTAATTAATTTATGATGAATGTGAATGAAATAAATATTAATTAAGAAATCATAAGAAGTAATTATTAGTTTATAATACCTACGAAAAATGAACAAGGTATTAGATCTTGGGTGAAAGAGAAAGCCTAAAAGAAGTAGTATACTTCAAGTTATTCTCTAGCTTTTGTTTTTCATCATTCTTAGAAACCTTATTTCTATTTTGATCATAAGGAGGATGAAAATGATTGATTTTCCCTATTTCTCGTAGGAAAATATTGTTTGTCTCTGAGCTAAAGTAGTAAATGGGAAAAGCACCAGCCAAATCTTAGCTAAACGAAGTGACCTAATGAAGGTTAAAGTTTCACTATGTACTAAGATTCATATGGCTAGAAGAAAATATTGTGATGAATTCTTAAGGCCAAAGTATACTTCGAAAGGGTTAATCTATAGGCCGAAATGCCTCAGTTCCAAGAATTGATTTAGGTTTTACCTCAATAGGCCGAGAAGCCTCGGTCATGGCCTTAGAATCCTAAAATTTCTCAGAAGAAAAATTTAGGAGAAGAATGCCGAGAGTCTCAGGATAGTCCTCAGAAAATTAGTCAAGGATGAATGGCATCATATCTAATTACTACAGATTATTTTCAAGATTGTGATGATATTGTGAGAATTTTGAAAATCCATGTTTGATATAGTTTCCTCATAACTTGAATCATATTTGAAAGTTTTAATAAGATTGCTAAGAAACTTCTTAACGAGTTGGAAGCCCATTTTCATTCATGTTATGATTTAGAATTTCAGATTTGGGTCTGCAAAGCTTGCATCCTTGGGCTGTTTAGCAGGGTGATGGTGCCCTCGGGAAATAGGGTGTTCTCAGTTGGGAATCCCTACCTCTTCCTCAAGGAAGGATGAGGAATGAGATGATTTTCCTCAATCAAGCATTGGCCACAGCTTCATTCATCTTCTACAACATTATTTCTACAGCAGAGAGGACGTTGTGTAGTTGGGTGCAGCTAGAGGGGAACTCATGGAGTCTCTCTTGTCTAGTTTTATTCAGTGGAGGAGTGTTCTATTCATTGGAGGAGCTTCAAGGAGGATTCCTGGGCTTTATTTCAGACCAGTGGCATGAGGCCACACTTCCATCATCTCCCACTGTGCAGTCCATGGAGGAAACTATGTTATTTTGGAGGAGGCAGTGAGAGAGGGGTTTCTGGAGCTTCAGAGGAGGATGTTTCTGAGACGAAGTGATCAACACTTTGTATTAGAGACATGATCAAAGGAGGGCATCTACATTTCATATCAGCCACAGCCTCATTCTTGTTTTGGTTTAGTTTCAGTGACAACTCAGTTGTCACATTTTGGTTTGCTCCGGCATTTCTAGCAATCTTCATAGATTGGCTAGAAATCTTGTATTTCAGCCCATTTCTTGTTCTTGGGCTTATTTCTTGTATTAATTCAGCCACATATGTATTTATTCTTATTCATCAGCTTATACCTTCATATACACTGCGCAGTTGCAGCTACTCCGACATTTTGTGGAGTTGCATCTACTCTTGTATTTCACTGCTTATTCATTGAAGGTTGGATCTTAAAGCTTGAGTGGCTTGTCCATCAACTATTTATTCCATATTTCTACTGATGTATCATAATATAATGATGGCTGTAGCATTTTCCTCTAATGATGTATTAAGATTTGCAGAGTTTCAGATTCATGTTCATATATTGTTGTAAGCTCTCTCATTGAGCATTGTTTTAGAGACCTAGATTAGGGAGATCTAAATAACCCATCTAGAGTTATTTATTTGAGCTCATATTATTCATAGGAGTTGTATTATTTGTTTTCTAAAGCATCCCAGCAGTGGTTTGTCTTATTTTTGCAGCAACTTCCTTATACAGTGTCCTCAAGGACCCTATAGAAGAAATTCCCAAAGTGCAATATTACATATCCATAGACAGAGTCTGTGAAGGGCCATATAGCCTAAAGATCTCTCCCTTCCTTAGAAGGATACATATCCTTTAAATTCCCCAACATTCAATCTCTGAAATGGACTTGTGATAGCTCACTGAAGAAGGAATTGGAATATCTTAAGATATTGCCGATGGAGCAGAAATATCCAGATTTGGAATATTACAGTGGTATCAGAGCATGATATTGGCTTAGCCTATGCCCAAGATATATTTCCATTAGCAAGAGGATCTTCTCTCCAATGAGAGGAGATTGACAGAGGAAACAAGGGAAAAGGAATGAAGGAAGAGGAGCTTTCCCTTCTTCTTTTCCATACCATTGAGCAAACCATTGAAGATCTGATGAAAGGGAAAATTTGGGGAAATTTTCTGAAAGGGGTTTGTGAATGATTAAGCCCTAGCTATTTTCATGAAGGGTTTGAGCATTCAGCCACATATGCAGATCCATAGTGCAGTACATTGCCCATAGCTATTGCAAGAAGGATGAAGGGAAAAAGTTGAGGCCTTTGGAGGAGCAGCGCTGCAACTCAAAGATATGATTTATGATGATTGGTTTCAGACTTCTATTTCATGTTTTCATGCAAATGAGAGATCATATGTTGCATTCACAAAGATTTTTTCAAAGGGGATTGATGAGAACCAATGTGAAACATGGTGTGACAAAACTTCGAACACTTTGCATGCATGGAAGGGGACCATGAAACAAAAGATCATTCCATATTTCTAGAGGGGGAGAAATTAGGAGAATGACTTGCTAGAGGCAAGACCCCCATTGTATGAAGGGAAATATTCCACTTGTGAGGGTGTGGAGTTATTTCTCTGAAGGGAAGGCCAAGGTTCAAGGCCTCTCATTGGGATACACTCACTTGTTGGTAGAGAGGAGATGCATAGAAAAACCTACAGCGATGTACCATTGGAAGAATAAGAAGATCGGGAGGATCAACATGAAGGGATGATGGACATTCACCCTTATCTATTTCAGAGATTCTCTTCACATGGGAGAAGGACTGCACTGCGCAGTAGAGAGAGAGGACCTTCATTCCTCTCACATATATAGTTCACTTCCTATCTTGATGTCTCACTTTTGGAGGCTTTCCACTTGGGAGGCCACATGATCTAGAGATGATGAGAGGCATCATGCTTTTTGCTTCACCACTCTTGGATTCTAGAGGGGTGGAGAAATTGGAGGAGTCTAGCACAGCGCAATGAGTTTGGGGATGAGCACAAGGAGGAGGGAGACACTCTCATTTTCAGTACCACCCATTCTCATCATCTTTACTGTGCAGATAGAGTTGTTATATGGATGGAGGATAGCATCTTCATGATGTAGGATGGATGCTCCATGGATTTTGTGAGAGAGAGGTTACTTCCTTTGGGGAAGAACTATTTCATGATTTGGAGTAGATGGAGGCCACTCATGCTTACATTGCCTAGGATCGATAGATTCTTTGGAGGTGATAATCTCTCATGGGAGGCTCATTTTTAGAGAGCATCATTTCTATTTAATCATGAGTAGCTGCATGATGGGCATAGCAGCAACTTGGAGGATGACTTTGGAATGAGGGGATGTCAAGGTAGCAGGCAACAGCGTGATGGAGCACCATATTGCAAAACACCAGCGTTGTCTATGTGGAGGATTGATCCAGGATGGAGGACTCAGCTTTGATTGAGTATTCCCCAGGATCTTGATGCATGAATGATTCCTGGATGGCCTTGATGAGATGGTAGATAGTTAGTGGATGATATGATCATCTATCATCATGGTAGATTCTTCTTGGCTAGAGTTTCTAGTCTCAAGGAGAAATTATTTGCATGCAGCATTTGGGGACTTCCTAGCTATGCACATGTATGCATACTTTGCCTCACTAGAGGAGTTCATTTGGGAGGGCATTCATCATGATATACATCAGCATATGGATATATGCATAGCCCGGTTGATTTTTGAGAGGTTGGCACAACCATTCCCTTACTCATTGGAGGAGAGGGAAAGCATTCAGTTGAGCCATTTCAGCTCAAGAGCTCTAGTGCATGATGGAGGAGGTATATTTTCATGTTTTATATTGTACTTATTTTTATTGAATGAGGAGCAGGATGTATCAAGGAGGCTTTTTCCTTCTTTCATTTTTCATGAGGATGTACTTGTAGCTACTTGTAGCCTTGATTTTGGCTAATTTTGTGATGTTTGTGTGGGTAGCCACATGCTTCTTGGTGTGCATTATTGGCACCAAATTATAATTTCATGTGTCATCTTATGAGGAGATGTTGTGGCAGAAAACAAGTGGCTAGTTTAGAACTTGTTGTTTTGATTTTGAGGTAGGCCAAGGAGGCACTGCGCAGGTTCCATGAGTGGAACTATAAACCACTCTCTGGTTGTCATTTGACAACTTGCTTTATTGTATATTGCTCCCTATGGATTTCTAATGTTGTACATTTATGAGGAGAATTATTTGGAGAGTATTGTATGAAAAACCAATTGGGAGCATGATTCTCCCCATTGTATATTCTTTATCTTGCAGGAGATACCATGGGCAACCCATGATTTCCACATTACTACTTGTCTCTTCTTGTGGGAGAAACCACTTGGAGGATTTGAGGAGGCATTTCATGGCTGGACTTCTTGATGGGGTATCTTGGGTCATTCTTGGAGGCCATACCATTTCAACCCAAGGATAGAGGCAGCCCCATGCACACTTCAAATGGAGAGAAGGCCATCATGAGAACATAAGAACAACTCTCCATTCAGCCCCCAACACATTGCAGAAACCAGGGGTTGAGATTTTATTTGCATGATTGCATGGATGAGAGGATCATCATTGGGAGCCAAATTTTCCCATGCACATCATCACTCCTACCTTAAAGAGGCCTTTGCATAGCAGGAAGGATTCCACTACACCTTCTATATTTCCATGAGGAGCATTGTTATCAGTTTGCATACTTGGGAGAGAGTATTGGAGGACAGATTCATTGCAACATATTTGAGTAGTGGTGGGACCATTGATGAGGAGGCCACATGAGAAGAAGGGGGAGAATATTTTGTTCTCTTCATGTAGTTGCTTGAGGGCATGCAACATGTGGGAGGGGAGGACTGTAATATTCCCAATTTTAGCATCAAGCTAAAATGGAATATTATAGTTGCACATTTTATTTTTATTTAATAAAATGGGGAAGGAGACACCTTAGCACCTTTTAGATGAAGAAATAACACTCTTAATGTGAAAGGGAGGTGAATAAAGCAGCTGAAATAAACACCAAGGGTGTGGATGGAACCCAGCTCACTTGATTATTCACCTTTGACTAAAGTCAACTGCATTGTCCAAGGAGGAAGAGGCTTCCTAGAGAAGCTACACAGTTTTGGAGGGAATAGATTCACATGAGGGTGGAAACCATAATTGGTGGGACCATGGTGGAGAGGAGTTTCCTTTCTTTATATGGAGGAGATGGTAGCCCATTTTCATCCATGTTATGATTTAGAATTTCAGACTTGAGTCTACAAAGCTTGCCTCCCCGGTCCGTTTAGCAGGGTGATGGTGCCCTCGGGCACTAGGGTGTTCCCGGTCAGGAATCCCTACCTCTTCCTCAAGGAAGGATGAGGAATGAGCTGATTTTCCTTAATATGGAATTGGCCATGTTATTGCCTAAATCTACCTCAGGCTGAAGGAAGGCAGAGTCTAGGGTAACATCAAACCACGCTTAATCTGGTAGCTAGCCCTACTAGATCGGGAGAGGGCTCTGTCCTCGTCAATCTCATCAAAATAATTAGTGAGGCTTGAGATGACTTGAAATAAAAGCTGATTTCAGGCTAGGTATATATGTAAAGGAGTTTGATTTGATTTTGGAAGGGTTTTTGTTGGAATCAAAGGGAAAGGCAGATTTTGGGTCCGGGAAATGATTAGTTTTGCAGAGGGCCGAATGGAGCAAGGAAAGAAATTGTTTTGATGCTTCGAAATTGAATGAAATGGATAGATCAGACCGGTGAGGAGTTGAAGAGGGGAATATTTATTTAAGAATCCTCTTCAGACAGTTGAAAACATGGAAAATGAAACAAAACTTCAAGGTAGGAGCACTGCAAATCTAATGGATTCCACCTTTATCACTTATTTGTTTAATTTAAGAAGAAATGAGAAGAGAAATGATACACATGAAACTTCAGTAAACTTACAATCACAGAGAGAAACACACCATCAAAACATAGAGCCACATGGATCCCAAAGAGTGCTGCAAACCCTGGTCTATTCCTTTGCCAAAATGCAGAGATGAAATGTACAATGAAGCTCAAAGCAATCCCAAGTGTCCAACCCTGAAACTGACTGAGAAAATACAGGATATAAAAAAGCCTAACTCATTCCCAAGCCTCTAGGGGTCAAGCTCACTAGTTTAGGAGCTGTTTCAACAAGATCTAAACTAAGAACTGGAAAATAGGCAGTGGAACAGCTTGCCTCTATAATATAGGAAACTGATTCATTCAGTTACATTTCACTTTTTGGTGAATGAATCTACTTACATGAGTAAAAATGTGCCAAAATTACATCAAAGCCATGAAATTACATCAAGTTACATCAAGAGTTTCACATTTGGAGATGAAAAATTCAAACTAGCCAAGACTAGGCGAAAAACTGAGTTACTGAGTGAAAACTAGGCCAAAATTCCCAATGCGTCGCGCCTGAAATCTCTATGCATCGCGCCAACTTGGAGCTGATTTTGAGGGTCTTCCCGGAGTCCAAATTGAGTGAAGGATAGCTCATTGGAAAGCTCTACCTGTATAATTTCCAACCCAAGTGGAATTTATGAATTGGGTTTCCATTTGCCTCTCCAAAAATCAAATCTCCCAACACTGCTTCCTGTGTGTCTAAAAAGTGGCAGAAAGGCCATTTTTAAGGTGTTTTTGACCCTTCAGGCAACCAAAAACTTGTCAAAATCCTTAGGTAATGGGAATTAATGCATAAAGTTTGATGAAAAATATAGAAATGCAAATTTTTCCTCAAGAGTAGCTTCCAATTATAAGCGCACGCCAAGTGGCGTGATGCGTCGGGCACGAAAATCTGTGTTAAGGCCAAAAAATTATAAATTGACAAAAAGTTTCCCAAATTTCTTGAAATTTGGGCTCAATGTCCACCATCAAGCACTATGATGAGCCAAGGAGGCTTCAGCCAAAATTTGGAGTCTATCATGCCTTTTGCGATGCTTTAATGCTCTCTTTAGTTTTTCCTTCAGGATTTTAATTCGCGCCTTGCAAACGTGATTTCTCACCCAATAATGATTCTTCAAGTGCCTGAGCATGTTATTTTCCTTTTTGGCCTTCTCCAATAGCTTCTCCAAATGAATATTTACCCTCTCAAGCCAAGTCTTTCTATCGGCCTCAGCCTCTCGCTCAATGGATGTCATCTCGGTTTGGCTTCTTTGGGCAGCTTGCCGGTTCTCACGGATGTTTTGCAACTCCATGATTGTTTGCTGATATTCCAACTATTTGTTTCGTTGCTCCAGGTAGTTTATAATCCATTGGGCTCTATAAAATTTGACGGTCAAGGTGTCTATCTCCGCCTTCTGTTCCTGAATAGTCTCTCTCAACTTTGAGCTTGGAGAGCTCAAATCCTCATCAATGAGTATGAAACCTATGTCTTGGCCTCCTGAAGGCCCCTCATCCTGCATGGGCCTATTACCTCTGTCCTGTACATGTACCTATGCTGCTGATGATGGAAGCAATACCCCTTCCATCCCAGGTGGAGATAATACTCGCCGAGCTGCTGCAAATAATCCTCTAGTGCCTCTCTGATAAGTGACCTATGTCAGCACACTAGTAGTCTCTGTCTCCTGACCTCCATGCTAATATGAAGGTTCACCTGCATCATGAAAAACCTCTGAAGGAACCTGAGGAGCTGTGAAGAAATCATGGGAAATAAAATCCTCCCATGAAATACCCTGCAATCCAAGCTGATGCACAACCACTATCTTAATGAGTGCATAGTGATAAATACTGTTGTACTACTGCTTAGGAGTTTTCCTCTGCACGAGAGTGGTCATTCTCTTGATGTTCCAGAACATGAAATAAGGGAGGTTCATCATCATCACCCTGGTGAAATGCATCAATAACCTGATATGATAGGCATAGAGGCGTGAAAACCAGCCCTCACAACTGAAATATCTAATAATGAGTTTCATTAGAGGTGCATAGGAATCCTTTAGGAACCAGAAAGGGAACACTCTACTGATTTGTTTCACAAAGCTAGGCCTGATTTATGGTTCATAATGCACTCTGTCCATCTGTTGTCTTTTGTTCCATAGTTCTCCCACATTTGGTATTCCGGTTGCTTGAGAAATAGTTTCCGGTGTTAGAGTGAATGTTACACCGGCAAGGGTTACCTGCCCATCATGTAAATGCAATAAAAACAAACGAGCCAACTCCTGATGATAATGTATCCTAGGAATCATTTCACAAAATTGAAAACATGACTGTTGTTGGAAACATGCCATGGCAAGTGGGCATGCCTGCAATTCAGCCAATGAAGTGGGCTATTCTCTCACATGTTTGCCACTTCTATGAGGCCTTCTAGGTGCATGTAACTCAGTGGCAGAATCACTATCTCGTTCATATGATGTATTAGTATCTGTCTCCATGATGTCCAAGGTTGATGCAAAGTCTATGTTGAATTGGATAGATGAAAATGACAATTTTTAGTGCTTTTGTTTTAGTGCCAAATGTATGGTAGTATGGGAGGGATTGTAGAGAAATAGGGCAGTGGGGACAATTAGCTTTAATCAAGTGATATTTGAAGTATAAGGACAACCACTTGACTTCTTGGGAAAACTTTGGGTTTGGGAAATTTTACAAGTGAGATGAGAAAATGAGAATAATAGGAAATGAAATGAATTTAGGGATAGGGAAATAGGCTTAGTAATGAGTGACTTTAGGGATGTAAGAGGATGGGGGAAAGGGCTGTAGTGATAAAATGTACAGTGATGAGAGATGGGGGAAAAAACAAGGTGGGGATATGGAATGATTGACACCAAAATTATTTGCAAAACCCAAAGGAGGCCCTTCTCAACAAGATAATAGGGTTTAGTTTTTGTATTGTTCAAATTCTTATAAATAACACCCAATACATTTTCATTGGCAATTCAAAGGTCACATGGACTTACTTGGAGCAAGAGAGATCGAATCGATTTGAAGTTTTGGAGAAATGGCACAAATTTTGTTTCTGGCCCAATGCACTGCGCAGCCAAACCAGTGCGCCGCGCCCTTTTGATGTGCCGCGCTGGAACAAACTAACAAACAGAGGAGCGACCCTATGCGCCGCGCTCAGTCTATGCATCGTGACACCTGCCCAGTGCGCCGCGCAGTCAACTTCAACACAGTCCGCCCTCCAAACTTCTTTCTTCACTCCTCCATGATTTTTCTTGGCTCACTGTTGTTCTTGGCATGCAAATTAATCTTTGAAACATGAAAATATCTTTTATGCCAAATATTTCAATTTTTTTCTTTTGAAACCCACTTTGTAATGTTTGAAAAATTTGACACTTTTTTAAAAGAACTCTGTTTTTCTTACTTTTGGTTTTTGGACTGAATGATGAGCTTCTTGTCTGTTTTGCAGGGAATGGATGGCATGGAGCTTTGGAAAAGGGGACCACGGCTGTGAATTGAGTACTATTACAACTGAAAAAATTGAAAATCACATTGCATTTATTACAAAATGATGAAATAGATAAGTTTTCTTCAAAACATAGTTTTGAAGAAAAATAATTATCAAGCATTATGATGATGAAATTTTTGCACTGAAACCTTATTTGAAGCTTCCTCATGTGCCTGCTGACCATTATTAGGCATTTTGAGACCTGATTAACTAAACCCTAGACCTAATGAGACTAAAACCCTAAAATGATTCTTTTCCAACTATGAAACTGTTGTACGGTACAACAACCCCCCATTTTTAACTTGTTCACATCAAATAATGTGGACCCTTTCTATAAATTTTTTATCTAAACACCTTTTATGATTTTATTAAGTCAATTATCTTAGGATTTTGTTAATTTTTCATTTTCTTTAGATTGTTTGGTTGAAATCGTTTTTTTATAAGCTTCCTGTTGACGCTTGTTTCGTCTCATTTGGTCAATCGGTTTGTAAATAGCATCCTTTGAAGTCTAATCAATTATGTCACCTGGGTTAAAAAATTGCGGATTTTAATAATGCATTTAGTTTAAATATTAACCCCTAGATTAATTATTACTAACAATTTTTATTTTTACTTATACAGCCAAATCATAAAGCATCGGGATTTCAGTCATTTATTCCAATTTTCCAATTTTCAAATAAATTATTAATCTCGAAAAAATCCAAATTGTCAAAATGGTTGTTTTAGGTAAATCATCATTTTTTCATAGTCTAATTTAACATCTCTAAAATAAGATCAAAAAAACAAAAAAATAATTTTTAACATAAAATTTTGAATTAAATAAATTAATTATTATATTAAATATAATTAATTTAATTAAATTAAAATTTTATATTAAAAACAAATATATAAAAAAACAAAAAATTAAATTAAATTTTTGCATAAAACACATCGCATCGGAAATATTCATGTGAACATCCTTTTAAAAAACCCCGATGCAATGATTTTTCTCGATGCGATTGAGGCTCATTAGTTTCATCCGATGCGATTGAGCTCATTACCTCCGATCCGATTAAGCTTGTCAGCCCCGATGCGATTGAGCTCATTACTTCCGATTCGATTGAGTCACATTGAACTTATGCGATGCGATGAGGTCAATGTTCAAATCTTCCGATGCGATTAAGTCAATGTTCAAATCTTCCGATCCGATTGAGTCAAGAGGAGCAACTGAATTTCCAGATTTATATCAGATTTGACTTATCAACTTTGGAAGCTCATAAATTGAGTTTTACTTGGCCAAATGAGGCCCAGGACGGCTCATTGGAAAGAGAAAATCAAGGAGAACATTTCTGAGGAGGTTTCAATAACAAATTTGATCATTTATTGGGTCAAAAATCAGGCAGAAAATCAAGCTCCGAATTTCTAAAAATAAAATCAATTTTCTGAGTTTTGTTTTCTTCATTTTCATTTGTCCAGCCTCTTCTAATTGCAGATTGATGCATCAATAATATCCTTGATTAATTAAAATCATTATGAGTATCAATAAGAAGCTCAAATTTCATTTTTATTTATTTAAATAGAATTTGATTGGATTTGTTTTAATGATAGAAATAATATTTGGATTTTATTTTATTTTTTATTTTTTTTTTATTTTTTTTATTTTTTTTGCTTCTTAAATGATTTTTAATTTCTTTTTGCAGGAAAAACAGTAGAAGAGATATTGAGGAAAAAGATTTCAATCAATGAGAAGACTCCAACAATTAAATATTGGAATTTTTGAACAATTAAAGTTGGATTGGGCAGATTTTTCTTCAAACAAACTCTCTTCTAAAAATAGTTTTGGGAAGATTATAAATTGCAGATTGCAAAATGTAAATGGGGGCGGCTCTCCTATGCAATTCCAGACTTCTAAAAGCATTTCTGTTATAGGAATTTAGAGTTGTAGATGGGGAGGAGAGAAAGTTTCAGATCTGAGCATTATTGAGGGTTTATGCTTTATGTCTTGTATTATGCATGATGGGCAGAGTTTGCATTTCTGCAGCTCTAGTCTTGAAAGCAGAAATTCAAGTAATGTAAAGTACTGTTAGAGACCAGGATCAGAGAAGCAGATTCAATTAACTGGTATTTTTGGCATTTCTGTATCAAATACCAGTTTCATTTTTATGTTAATAAAATTGTTGTTTCATTTTATTCATGTTTTGGCATTTTTGTTGATATGGATAATTTGTCTCAAATTGTTAAGTATCTCTGCTCTTATGAATTAAACTCTGATTTCTGAGTAACCATTACTCAGAAATTTGTCTTATAACACTGATTTATTAAATAGTAATGTGTTGTGAATTTCTTCCACATGTTGTTGTTAAATTATTAGTTTGACTGATATGATAATCAATATCATTTTTGTGAATTTCTTCCAGGGTGTTGTTGATTTATTATTTCAGTCAAATGGTATCAATAGAATATGTTTTGGTACTCACAAATGTGAGCTAAATTGAATTTCTTCGTTAGTTTGACATTAATTTAAAGCCAGACATATTTTAATCCTCATTACTTAATTATCTTGCTCTTAGTTGGGATAGATTTATATCTACCTAATTGAGATAGGATTTAGATTAGTTTCTTTTGCTTGCATTATAGAATAAGTTTGCATTTAGATTAATTTCTACATTCTTTTAAGTCCTCTCCTCGAAGAGGCAAAATCTTAGTTGTGGTTTGGCTGAACCCAAATCAGCTTAAGGGTCATTCTCTTGCCTGATCAACAAGAAGAATTGATCTGATATCCCTGTCTATTGGTAGTTAATGATACATCGTAAACCAATAGCGATAGGGAAAAGGTAACTGGACCTAGTTAAACCAGTCGGAGCCACTATCATAAATGGAAAAGGAGCTGTATTAAGGTCCGGACCGGGTGGTTATCCCCCAATGTTGTTGCAGCGATTTTCGAGGCCTCAACATTTTTGGCGCTAGAAGGAGGGCCTGAGATTTGTTTTACTTTGGAGTCTTTGAATTCTAATATTTCATTTTTATTACAATGGCTCATTTAAAACTTCCAATTTGGAGTTGTATACATGGACGTGCATCTTCCAATACTCCATCCGAAATGGTAAGACTCTTGTCTCAAGTAAAGTTTGATGGTAAGAAAAATTCTTCTGCTTTTAATCATGTCTTTCAATTTATTCAAAATGTTTCAAATTATGATTTTCAAGGGATTGATGAAGGCATTTTATGCAGAATTTTTACTCTCACATTTGCGGCAAAAGCCAGAAGCTGGTGTAGAACTCTTCCAGTTGCTTCAATCCACAGCTGGGATCAATTTGTTACAATTTTCATTTGTAAATTTGGCGGCTATGATTATGAACAGGTATGTGAAGAAATTGAATATTTACGAAGGTTTGAAAATGAGTCTGTTAATGATTTTAATATTCGATTTCATTTAAATTGCTTAAGATTTAAAGACGAAGATAAACCTACGGAAGAAGAATCATTAGATTGGTTTGAATATATTTGTTCTCTTCCACCCATTCCCAATCCATATGAAATTAATTCAAGCTTTGTTCCATCCCATTACAATATAAATGGGAATCCCAATTTGGATGTGCAAATAAATTGTGATGAAGTGGTTTCACAGAGCTTAGAAAATATTTCTAATCAAATGCAAGAAGACAACAATAGCAATTTTGGAGAAAGAATTGCTTTGAAATCTGAAAATTACTCTGCGGTCAATTCAGAAAATCAGATCGCAAATCAACAAGTACAAGCAGCAATCGAAGTAAATAATAAAATACAAACTGCTGTACAAATTTCTGAATTCCTCCATGATGAGCAAATGCCGAAATCACAGCAGCAAAGCAACCTTCTTCAAGAAAGCATGAGCATACAAAGGAATGATTTAGAATCTGAAATTTACAATGAGCATAATGCACAAGAGTTCTCAAACAGAGACAGTTTTAAATGCATTGTTTCAGGTTCACATTTTTCCCTTTATCCTGATATTTTTAATGATGGTAATTCTTCCCCTCTTAATATTAATGATATTTCAGAAAATACAGAGGCCGAACTAAATGAATTACTATCAAGTTTTTATCAAGATAGAGAAGCAATTAACGATCATTCTTTTGCCATTAATGAACATGAAATTCTTGTTCCTCCTTGTTTGGATATATTGGATGAGATTGAAGGGAATTCTAGAGAATCTTGTGAGGTCATTTATGATGATTACTCTGATATTGAGGATGTTGATTTCAATTTTTCTCAAAAGAATCCTCATGATAAAATTCAAATAACATCTGAGAATGAAGAACGCTTCAATTTAGAAATTATCCCAACCAATCCTCATTTTA
The DNA here is from genome assembly GCA_034641835.2 of Pinus albicaulis. NCBI lineage: Eukaryota > Viridiplantae > Streptophyta > Pinopsida > Pinales > Pinaceae > Pinus > Pinus albicaulis. The sequence continues at coordinate 527,545,589 of CM076573.1, read as the reverse complement.
GAGCAACAAATTATCTTCATGATTTCATTATTCGAGAAAACTTTCCAATTTATTATTCGTATCGTGATCAAGCTCTCATTCCTACTCATAATCATAATTCATTTTCTAATTCACAAGTTGGAATTCAAAATTACTCAAATTCCATAATTCTGGCCAATCCTTGTGAAAATGAAATTATTTCAAAACGATCCCAATTGTGTTGTAACATTAGTTGTAAAAATAGTGATTTCATTTTAGTTTTTCTTTCACAGTTATTTTGTTTAAATTTAGATTTATTTTTTAATTTTATTTTGCAAAATTTTCACACTTTTCGCTGGCATATTGAACACCTTACTATCAAACACTCAATTGATGCATTGCCCGATTGGGAAATTGAAGTTTCATATTATAATCATGAGCATCAAAAGATATTAATATTTCAATTTCAATCAATGCTAATGTTTCATCAAAAGCTTCTATTTTTTCAAAGGAAATGTCGACAAGAGAATGTATTTTTGCAATCTGGCCAGCAATTCAATTCAATTAATAATTTTCCATTTGTACATAATACTAACAATTCTTTCCAGGCCTTTGAATTTAAAAGCTCATCTTCACAATTTGGCCTATTATCTCTTCCTTTGAACATTTTCCAATTTTTAATAGAAATCCATCCAGATTTCTATGATCCAATTAATATCCAATTAGAAAGGAAATTTCAAGAGAAAGACATTTTAATTAAGTTGCTAACAATAACTGTACATTCTGATTTCAGATTTATTTTCCTCAGTTTAGTTAGATTTGTATTTTTATTACTAACATTTGAACTGTACATACATGCGGCAATTAAAATGAAAAAATGGCTACACTGGAAATATGACTATACCTAGTCATTTTCATGTATATGGTTAGAATAGGAGTAGAATTAATTTAGTTTGTTTGTTTTGTATAGTTAATTTGTTTTAACAATTTTGTAGATTAAAAAATAAAACAAAGCAATCAGCCTTCTCATGCATGTTCACTGAAACATTTTCTCCTTATCAGAAAGTTTTAATTCTTGCTTTCCTTTTTAAATTTCTTGCATCAATACCTCTACTCTGCTTATTTTGAATAATGTATTGATTAAATTCAATTGAGGTTGCACTTGGCATTGATCGCCTCAAAGCCACTTTTCTTCATTTCGAGATTTCCTTCTAAGATTTTCTTTTGGAATTTATATAATAAAGGTTGAAGATGTAAGAGCTTCATGATCTCATTATCCCATGAAATGTATGATTGTCTATGATAAGCTTAATTCCGACTCAATCATTAGTAGTCAGTCTAACCTTTCACGATAATCATATGAAGTTCATATTATCTTCCTCGGAATTTGCTAAAGTTGACCTTAAGGATGTCAATTTTGCTGAGTGCACACATTCAAATCTGTTTTGATATTTTTCTACAATTAGTGGCTTTATCCCATTCTAATCTTTAGTTTATTATTTGATGCTGCAATATATTCATTCACTAAAGACATTATTGAACAGTCACAATAACAATACATATTCTTCTCAAGTTATTCAGAATAAGCAGAGATAATAAATTGTTGTTTCAATTCAAAAGGAGAGTCTATTTTTATATTTATTTCTGTTAAATTTTATGTTTTATGAACATGAATGATTGATTTCATTCAGGCTGATTGCACACTTAGATTTAAAATAAATAATGAGATGATTTTAATCAAAGGAAGAATTTGAAGATTTATGAGGTAAAATTTATAGACAAATTCCTTTCAGGTACGCATTTACAACTTTATTCTCATCCATTATTAGTTCATTTTTATTCTTAGTTTATTTTTGATTTGTGTTCTGTTTTATTTGCAGGTCTTTATTTCTTTTCAAAACATAAAGTAAGCAGTAAACCCATTTCAAATTTGCAACAGGTTCAGGGAAATTTTATTTTATGATTCATTAGAATTTCAGCATTCTTTAACTTTGCTTTCATTCATTTTAAAAAATCCAATTGAAATTAAAAAGAGTATCGCAAGATTCATATCAGAAATTCTCCAACTTGATTTTCATATTTCCGATGCAAGATCTCTGACGTGTTACATCATTCAATTTTTCATAAAATATCAAATCACATATCGCATTGGAATAAATTGAAAGGTTTGTTTTTTATTACAAAAGTTCTGATGCAATGAAATGGATAACAAACACACATATCGCATTAGGCATAAGGTTAATTCTTCCATTCAAAAAACTCCAATGCGATAAAAACTTAATCGCAATCACGAATTGGTAAAGTCATACCAAAATTGGTTCATATCACAATTGATTAAAAGGTAAACTTTTTAAAAGTTCCGATGCGATGAAGTCTAATCGCAATCGCATTTCGGCAGAGTTCTATGACAGTTGATTCGTTCATTTCAAAAATTCCGATGCGATCAACCCAATCGGCAATCGCAAATCGGAGAAACCTCATTTTGATATATCCATTTGCAAAAACTCCGATGCGATGAAGTTCAAATCGCAATCGCAAATTATTAAATTAGTCAAGGACTAATTTTGAAAGACCTCCGATGCAACAAGTCTAATCGCAAATCGCAAATCGGGAGGAAAATTGAATACATCCTTGTGTGCTCATTTTAAAAATTGTGATGCAATAATTCATCACCAATTGCTTATCGCTATCACTTTTTATTAATCGCCAAATGCTCATTGCTCATCGATTTTCACTAATTTCCGATTGTTCATCGCTTATCGTTCTTCGTTCATCACCAATTATTATAAAAATCACATCACTGCTATCGCGATTGTTTTAATTTCAATTCCCTTGAACACAAAGCATTTCGTTTTTACATTTTACTGCTTGCTTTAAATAAAATAAAATAAATAATGATTTTGGGTTATAGAATTTTGGTTAGTTTGCCTTCTTCATATTTTTAATGTCAAACTACAAGAAGAAGTCAGCTAGTATTGGAGAAATTGATACCTTCAGGTAAGATCAAATGCAATCATCCAATGGTAAGATTCATGTACCCACTTTCATTAATTTCCATTTCATTACTTTAGTTTCAGTTTTGTTTTTTCAAAATTATGTTGATATTTGAATCTGTTTTGCAGCTCCTCATAAAAGCTTTCAAACATCTGCCAAATCATATTTTGGAAGCCCTATGCTCTTTTCCTGGTTTTATTTTCAAGAAGCAACGATAGTCTTCATTGAAACAACTACACTAGGAAGTTTCTGAACCTTTAATATATTTCTTTAAAGCATTTCTTTTATTAGAAAATGATTAAGATAATGCTTTGAAAACGACAAGATTGACATCAAACAAAAATTTTTCATTGTGGCTGAATTTTATCATCACTGCTATCTGAAACCTAAAGCATTTACAACCTTGCAAGGTATAAGTTTTATGGATCTCGACATAAGAAGAAATGATTACATGATTATTTTATTTTACTTCATGTTGTTGAGACATTGGTATAAACATTTTTTTTGTTAGAGTTTGTATTTCAAAAGCTTGGATTTTTTCTTTTCCACTTTTTTGCTTCATTTTAATTTTGTTTGCTGATTTCTTTTCTCACTTTAGTTTAAGAATTCTTTTCCTTTGGTTTTCAATTTTGATTTTGGTAACTTTGTTATGTTTTATATGGAAGAATTTTTATTACTTAAACAATGGTTGGCATACATAGGAAAATTTTTTAATAGTCTCCTATTAGCTTTTTCTTAAAATCTCTTAGCAAAATTTGTTTTTCTTATTATAAAGGTAGACATACTTAAGGAAGAGATTACAAAACAAGAAAAGTTGACGAAGTATCGTGAAATCTGAGAAATTTCTTTTTCATCAAAATTGTAATTATTTTGAGATTTCAATACTTTATTAAGATCTTTCAAGATTCTATTATCAGTCAAGAAAAGTTATTTTTAACCAAGTAAAGACACTTTACAACAAAGCACTTTTAACTCTAAAATTGTCATTCTGAACTCTTAAGGAGTTAATGATTCTCCCTATTTAAAAAGAGTTTTATTTTTCTAGAGTGTAATCCAAAAATATATTTATAACTTAAAAGATAAGAGGTCTCATCACGAGCCTGCTTACCATGATCATAGGGGAAAAATAGGCTGACATTACCAATACTGCTAAACAAACCAGGGTAATGGCTTATAATTTCAAACAATTGAAAGACAAGGGGTCTCATCACGAGCCAGCTTGTTCAGTCCAATTATAACCAGTGAATGGCATTGTCAACTATCTGGCTACCAAACCAGGACAATGGCTTTTAAGAAAAAAAAAATAATAATAAAAAAAAAAATTAAAAAAAAAAAAAAATTAAAAAAAAAAAGCATATATAAATGGATTTATCTCTAGGTCAATAATTCTTAAATAGATAGGATTCTGAATCATTGATGATTAAAAGGTAACCCTGTCGAGACTATAGATGTTTGCTGGCAGCAGTGGCTCTACCTGTGACAAATGAGTACACTTTAAAAGCTCGGCTGTAAAGTGACCCCTGCTTTATCTCTAGAACTAATTAAGGACTGATATAGAGTTATGAGATATTTTAATTTATGAGGAACTTCAAGAAAATTACAGTAAGATGATTGTTGCTTTTATTCAGATTAATGAACCTAGTCAAACATTCCAAAAATAATTTTCTCTTCTTTAATTATTTTTACTTTAATTTTAGGAAAATTTCATTTTTATCAAACAGAGATAACTGTTTCTTCCAGTGAATCGTCAATTGTTGTACGGTACAACAACCCCCCATTTTTAACTTGTTCACATCAAATAATGGGGACCCTTTCTATAAATTTTTTATCTAAACACCTTTTATGATTTTATTAAGTCAATTATCTTAGGATTTTGTTAATTTTTCATTTTCTTTAGATTCTTGTTTTGATTGCTTGGTTGAAATCGTTTTTTTATAAGCTTCCTATTGACGCTTGTTTCGTCTCATTTGGTCAACTGGTTTGTAAATAGCACTCCTTTGAAGTCTAATCAATTATGTCGCTTGGGTTAAAAAATGCGGATTTTAATAATGCATTTAGTTTAAATACTAACCCCTAGATTAATTATTACTAACAATTTTTATTTTTACTTATACGGCCAAATCATAAAGCATCGGGATTTCAATCATTTATTCCAGTTTTCCAATTTTCAAATAAATTATTAATCTCGAAAAAATCCAAATTGTCAAAATGGTTGTTTTAGGTAAATCATCATTTTTTCGTAGTCTAATTTAACATCTCTAAAATAAGATCAAAAAACAAAAAAAAAAAATTTAACATAAAATTTTGAATTAAATAAATTAATTATTATATTAAATATAATTAATTTAATTAAATTAAAATTTTATATTAAAAACAAATATATAAAAAAAAACAAAAAATTAAATTAAATTTTTGCATAAAACACATCGCATCGGAAATATTCATGCGAACATCCTTTTAAAAACCCCGATGCAATGATTTTTCCCGATGCGATTGAGGCTCATTAGTTTCATCCGATGCGATTGAGTTCATTACCTCCGATCCGATTAAGCTTGTCAGCCCCGATGCGATTGAGCTCATTACTTCCGATCCGATTGAGTCACATTGAAGTTATGCGATGCGATGAGGTCAATGTTCAAATCTTCCGATGCGATTAAGTCAATGTTCAAATCTTCCGATCCGATTGAGTCAAGAGGAGCAACTGAATTTCCAGATTTATATCAGATTTGACTTATCAACTTTGGAAGCTCATAAATTGAGTTTTACTTGGCCAAATGAGGCCCATGACGGCTCATTGGAAAGAGAAAATCAAGGAGAACATTTCTGAGGAGGTTTCAATAACAGATTTGATCATTTATTGGGTCAAAAATCAGGCAGAAAATCAAGCTCCGAATTTTTAAAAAATAAAATCAATTTTCTGAGTTTTGTTTTCTTCATTTTCATTTGTCCAGCCTCTTCTAATTGCAGATTCATGCATCAATAATATCCTTGATTAATTAAAATCATTATGAGTATCAATAAGAAGCTCAAATTTCATTTTTATTTATTTAAATAGAATTTGATTGGATTTGTTTTAATGATAGAAATAATATTTGGATTTTATTTTTGCTTCTTAAATGATTTTTAATTTCTTTTTGCAGGAAAAACAATAGAAGAGATATTCAGGAAAAAGATTTCAATCAATGAGAAGACTCCAGCAATTAAAGATTAGAATTTTTGAGCAATTAAAGTTGGATTGGGTAGATTTTTCTTCAAACAAACTCTCTTCTAAAAATAGTTTTGGGAAGATTATAAATTGCAGATTGCAAAATGTAAAGAGGGCTGCTCTCCTCTGCAATTCCAGACTTCTAAAAGCATTTCTGTTATAGGAATTTAGAGTTGTAGATGGGGAGGAGAGAAAGTTTCAGATCTGAACATTATTGAGGGTTTATGCTTTATGTCTTGTATTATGCATGATGGGCAGAGTTTGCATTTCTGCAGCTCTAATTTTGAAAACAGAAATTCAAGTAATGTAAAGTATTGTTAGAGACCAGGATTAGAGAAGCGGATTCAATTAACTGGTATTTTTGGCATTTCTGTATCAAATACCAGTTTCATTTTTATTTTAATAAAATTGTTGTTTCATTTTATTCATGTTTTGGCATTTTTGTTGATATGGATAATTTGTCTCAAATTGTTAAGTATCTCTACTCTTATGAATTAAACTCTGATTTTTGAGTAAACATTACTCAGAAATCTGTCTTATAATACTAATTTATTAAATAGTAATGTGTTGTGAATTTCTTCCACATGTTATTGTTTAATTATTAGTTTGATTGAAATAATAATCAATATCATTTTTGTGAATTTCTTTCCGGAGTGTTGTTGATTTATTATTTTAGTCAAATGGTCTCAATAGAATATGTTTTGGTACTCACAAATGTGAGCTAATTGAATTTCTTCGTTAGCTTAACATTAATTTAAAACTAGACATATTTTAATTCTCAGTATTTAATTATATTGCTCTTAGTTGGGTTAGATTTATATCTACCTAATTGAGATAGGATTTAGAATAGTTTCTTTTTCTGGCATTATAGAATAAGTTTGCATTTAGATTAATTTTTAGATTCTTTTAAGTCCTCTCAACAAAGAGGCAAAATCTTAGTTGTGGTTTGGCTGAACCCAAATCAGCTTAAGGGTCATTCTCTTGCCTGATCAGCAAGAAGAATTGATCTGATATCCCTGTCTATTGGTAGTTAACGATACATCGTAAACCAATAGCGATAGGGAAAAGGTAACTGGACCTAGTTAAACCAGTCGGAGCCACTATCATAAACGGAAAAGGAGTTGCTTTAAGGTCCGGACCGGGTGGTTATCCCCCAATGTTGTAGCAGCGATTTTCGAGGCTTCAACAGAAACCAAACATGACTGTACATGATTTTAATGAACAGAACTAGGTCAGCAGGTACAAGACATGAGGGATATGAGTGACAAGCCCCTACCGTCAGATGATCCATGCTCCTAACGGAATGCGACTGACTGAACTGAGTGAGACACCTAAAATGAAATGCAGCAAGAGAAATTTGATCTCTGACGGAGGGATGAAGATATCGACTCTAACATTGGCTCCAATGGGGATGGTAGCTCCTTGGAGGTGCCAAGAACTACAGATCTATTGGAAAGTAGGAAGTGCCTTCGTCCATTGGGCTATGGAGTCCATAAATTCAACAAACCAACAAAAGACTCTTGACTCATTTTATTGACTGAAAATTGACTCAAACCGACTCAATTTCGAAACCAAAAATGACCGAAAAACCTAACTCAACAAACTAAAATCAAAGCTGCAATCAATATTTAGAGTTATAGCCTTCACCTCACGCCCCAAACTGAAGAAAAGATGATAGCACACACTTGCAATGAAACTAAAATAAACTGGTATGTACAGTGACAATGTGAAACAGTAGAAAACATTTCAGAAATGATGCCGCTTGAGCAGCCGACCATTGACCGGACCTCCTGGACAATCTTCCCCATTCATGTCTTTCAGAAGAAAAGCATTCTGACCCCGATATGCAGCAATTTTGAAGGGTCCTTTCCAGATATTTTCGAACTTACCATGCTTAACTTTTTCCTTGTTTCTTGCATTCCATTTCAACACCACTTATTCCAATTGAAACTTGTCCACTTTTGCTTTTCTGTCATATATTTTCTTAATTCTCTCTTGTAGCTTGAACGTGTTTTGGAAAACTTCTTCTCTAGTTTTCTGCAAATGGATCATTTGATTTATTTTCCTTTTCATATGATTGTCTTCACTGCCAGCTTCCTGTAGAAGTTTGACCACTGGAACTGCGAGAGAAGTAGGAAATACCGTGTCAACTCCATATACTAGCTCGAAGGGGGACATACCTATGGATTTCTTCTGACTCACTCTGTCTGCCCAAAGTGCATTGCCAACTTTTCTTATTAATTTCCAGCAGCTTTTTAATAATGTTGACCAAATATTTGTTCGAAGACTCAACCAATCCGTTGCCTTGTGGATGATAAGCAGTTGAGTGCCCCAAAGTTATGTGAGACTTGTTACAAAACTCAACCATTCTTTTTTATTTGAAAGCTGCTGCATTATCAGTAATTAACTTATTCGGACAACCAAAACGAGACAAAATATTATTCTCAAGAAACGAAATTATTACCGAATCTGTGGCTTGCCTGGTGGGAATTTCTTCAATCCATTTCGTGAAATAATCTGTCGCTGTGAGGATCCACTTATGCTGAGCTAAAGAAGTAGGATGGATTTCACCAATGAAATCCAAACCCCATTGCTGAAAAGGAGAACTTGCTTCAATGGGCTTAAGTGGCAAAGGCTGCAATTTCTTCCTCCCTTCAAAAATCTGACATTCGTGACAGCTTTTAACAATTTTGTACACATTAGAAAAAAGAGTCATCCAATAATATCCTACTCTCAAAATTTTGTTGGCCGTTGTTTTCTAGAAAAGGTGACCTATGCAATCTCCCTTATGAAAATCCTCCATAACCTGATTTGCTTCTTCTTCCACCAAAAAATTTAACAAAATACCACCGGGATCTTTCCAATAGAGAGCATTATTCAAAATGCAAAACTTGGTAGCCTTCAATTTCAGAGTTCTAATTTTGTTTTTAGCCATGCCTGGCGGTGGTGACAAATTTTGGAGCACATATACAATATTTGAATACCAAGGAGAATGAACAAATATTTTTGATACCTGAATTAGCGAACTTTCTTCATTTTCCTTGGACATAACATCAATGAGATTAATGTCCAGGGCATGCAAATTTGACTCAGCCATTAGCTTAGCCAGCCCTTATCCTTTGATAAGCTTTGTAGGTTTTATCTCCACATCATACTCCAACAAGGCGGCAATCCATTTGCCTCGTCTCCCTTCCGGATCTGTTTGCACTAAAACATTCTTAACAGTAGCATTAGGAACATAAGCAAGAATATGAGAATGCAGAATATATACTCGAAAATCTTTCAACGCTTTCACTAAAGCAAGATATTTCTTTTCAATAATGTTATACTTTAAGGCTGCATCTCTTATGGTTCAGCTGAAAAAAGAAATTGGTTTTTCATGCTGATCTCTTTTCTGCATCAATACTGCTGCCATAGTATCCTCCGAGGCAAATGAAAACAAAATAAAATCCTGAGTAGAGTCCAGGCTAATAAAAACCGGAGCTGAATAAAGAGCCAAATTCACTAAATTGAAAGACTTTACAGCCTCCTCAATCCACTTCACTACGATATCTTTCTTAAGCATATTTGTAATCTCCCTTAAATGTTCTGCAAGATTGGGCACAAAGCGACGCAAGAAATTCATCTTACCATTGAATGATTGGATCTCCTTTTTGTTTCGGGGAAGATCAATTTGCTGAATAGCTTCTACTCGAGCTGGATCAATACGAATTCCATCTTTTGAGATAATATGACTAAGAAGCTTGCCCTCATCCATGGCAAACAAACTCTTCTTCGGATTGAGAGACACACCATACTTTCTACACCGCTGAAAAACAATCTTCAAATGGTAAAGGTGCTCTTCATCTGAATTAGAAAAGACTGTCAAATCATCAAGATACACAACTAGAAAAACATCCTTCTCATTTGCAAATGCCATATCCATTTCTCGCTGAAAGGTTGCACCAGCATTCTTCAAACCGAAAGGCATTTTAGCATAATGAAAGGTTCCCCACGGAGTGGTGAACGCTGTTTTGTCTCTATCATCCTCATGGACCAGAATTTGGCTATAACCAGAATAACCATCGAGTAGTGACATATGAGATGCTCCAACTACTCACTGAAGTATGTGATCAATTTTGGGCAATGGATAGTTATCTTTCAAAGAAACCTTATTCAGATTCCTAAAATCAATGCACAAACGAATCTCACCTGTTTTCTTGCGGACGGGCACCAAATTAGAAATCCAATCTGAAAATCTTATAGGAACAATGATTCTAGCCTTTCACAATCAATTCAATTCCTTCTTAATTGAGGGCAGTAACTTCGATTTTATTCTTCTCAACTTCTGCCTGATGGGATTTTAATTTGGCTTGATCGGAATGGTGTGCTGAATTATGTTTGTATCGTGTGTCTTCAAATATGAATATTCCCAAGCAAATACATCAGCAAAAGAAGACAATAAATTGATATAATTTTCTTTTACTTGTGGTGGCAATGCTTTGGAAAATTTCACCATTTTTGGATTTTCAGCTGATCCAATGTTCACATCTTCAACTCCCTTTTTGGTTGGCCGCAAGTTTGGTTTTCGAGCTATGTCATCTTGATCGAAAAGCTCCTCTAAAGGTATTAGACCTTTAGGAATGACATTATCCTTCAGCTGCAATACTTCCATCTAATTTACTTGCACATTAGCCCCACCATCATCATGCTCCACATCAATTGAAGTGTCTTTGAATTTACCTTCATTTTGCAGAAATTCATCAATTTCTTCATCATATTGAAACACTTTCCAATACCTTTGATTGTCCAGGACAATTGGACGATGATTCACATGAATTTCAAATTTTTTACTTGAGTTCATCGGAATTTTCAAAATACTTGTTGCCTTTGCAAGTGCATCTGCAATACCATTTTGAATACGAGGGACACAAGTAAAAGTATAGTCTGAAAACAATCTCAAGATATCTAGAACTGCATTTAGGTAAGCCCGCATTTGGGGATGCTTAGCTTGGTATTCACCTTTCACTTGCTTGATAACCAACTCAGAGTCACCATACACTGCAATCCTCTTAGCATTCAACTTTATAAGAATTTTCAGACCAGCAATTAAAGCTTCGTAGTCAGCCTCATTATTTGAACAATCAAAAGCCAATTTATAAGAACAGACCCTTACATTACTCGGTACCTTGTTTGGGGTGGAAAAAGGGTTGCATACCCAAATGTCAATTCCAACACCGTCATTTCCTACTGCACCATCAAAATCCATGGTCCATAAACCATCTTCATCCTCTTCCAAGTGCTGAAATTCTGTTTGCTCTATTATTTCTACTTGTTGTCCATCAACTTTTTGCTGCTGTCGGAAGGATAATTGCTCAGTGGAAATTTCAAGTTTCTGTCTCTCTTTCTTTAAGACCTCTCTAAAATTCTCAGTAATTTCTGGAATGTCTTCTACTTCAACTAATTGGCTATTTACATCATTCAAACTATCTGAATACAAAACAAATGATTCTAAATATGTATGTACATAATTGATTGGATGATTTACCAGTTTCTTCTTGCTGGTGATCATATACTTCATCTTTTTCTCCTGATATAATTTCCTCATCTGACCAAACACAGGAATGGTAGCATAGGAGAAATCAAGCTGCAATGTTCCTTTAAGTTTTTCTCCCCAAGATCTGGAAAGAAGCATGCCAAATCTAGGAGGAATATCCGCCACAACCACATCCATCAAAACATTTTTAGTAGGAATCTGATCCAAACTGACCACCAAATCTTTGATAAGCCTAATGCATCTTACTCTACTAGAATCAAAAGAGTAAAGATCATGATATTTTCTAGTGATATTCAATCCCAATTTCTCCATGATTTCCCTAGGCATGAGATTATGAGAGGCTCCGGAATCAAACATAGCATTGTGTAACACAAAATCATGCAATCTAAGGCCGATATAAAAAGGAGGCACATCACTATCTAGAGATTCACCATCCAATGCTGGACCAAAAATCAACTCAGGTTGATCATCCTCCACATTCACCATATTAGACAATGGATCTAAATTCAAAATCTTAGACACCTGACCCTTATAGCTGTTGTTCTTCATCAATTCAGTCAAAGGAATGGATACTTTTAACTTAGCAATTTCATTTTCTAAGTTAAAAACTGAAATTTTCTCTACCTCTTTAGCTGGAACATCCTTCTTTTCAGTTTTCTCCTTTGATACAATTGGCTTATTGGATCTTTCATTTGATGATGGGGATTTTCTAGTAGTGGGATTAGCTATCTCTTTTCCCTTCTTCTACACAACGGGTGAATCATTCTTTGGTGCTGAAACTTCCTTTCTCTTTTGAATTGGATTAATAGGAACATCTCTGTTTCTGAGTGATTATTGTCGCTGCTGGGCGGTCAAGGCATTCATGTATCCCCTCTGATACTCATCTGACTCTTCTTCAAGAGCTGTCTCATTTGCCAATATGAAATCCTTGTCTTTTTATATAGCTAATATTTCTGAATACTCCTCATATTCAGTGATAAAATTTGGCATATCATCAGGTGTGAAGAAATTATTCTGTTCTCCTTTTACATTCTCTTCATCATCTGATTCCGGACCAACAAAATTCTGCTGTAAGGGTGTCTTCACTTGTTGTTGTGCTGGCGGTTCTTGTGCTCACTGCTCTCTTTGCTTGATTCTGAATTGCGGTTGCTGCTGGCCACGGAAATTAGGATTTCTGATCTGCCGTTCAGGCTTATCAAGTGTTAATCTTTCAAACATATTTTTCATCTTCCGAAGCATTTGATCTGATGTGGAAACCTCTTCCTTTATTGCTACTTTCTTTTCAGCTCTCATTCTAGCTCTCCTGGCATTCAAATTAGCTTCAACACTGACTGCAATTTTCTGCACATCTTCTAAAGTAGCCAAACTTATTTCTCTTAATTGATAGTCCATGTCAGGATCGAATCCATCCGGAAAATTAATTAAAGCCGACACCCTAGGTGGCTTTATATCATCAGGAATTGCATTGTAAACAGAATTGAATCTAATACAATAGTCTTGGACAGACTCACCAACATTTCGCTTGATATTGTCATATTCGGAAAGGATTGAAAGAGAATCTTTCTGCACTTTCCATCGATCCAAGAATTGTCTCTGAAGATTAGCCAATGTAGCAATACTTCTAGGCGGCAAAGCTCTGAACCACTTTCTCACTTCTCCTCCAAAGGTTTGTACAAACAATCTCATTGTCACATTTTCCGCATCAATCTCATGAAGGTCAAATAAATCTGCCATTCTATCCACATGTTGTTAAGCAGTGAAACATTGAGGAGTGCCGTCAAACAATGGAATTTTTCTTTGATAATATGCAGGCATTTCATCTAAGTTTTGAGGCAACACGAGAGGTGAAAATCGGGTAGCCATTGCTCTAGGTGGATTTACAACCGGTCTCGGAGATATAGGAGGACTTGGAGCAGTTGATGTATGAGATGTATGAGGTATGGATGGAGGTGATACTACTACAGATTGTTGATCAGAGATAGATGGTTGCACAGGAATGGTAGGAATGAAAGGAGTCTCGGTATGAATTTGTGAACCAGATGTAACTGCTGATGACCCAAGAGTTGCAGATGCAGACTCTATGAACTCAGGGATGTTTGTTGCCACAATGGAATTCTGAATATTCAAAATGTAACTGTCAATGGATCTATTAGCCTGTTCAATTTTAAGGTACTTGATAAACTCTGGATTTATGACAGTAGAACCAATAGCACTTTCAGTCTTCGTCTCAAACAACGACAACTCAAATTGTTCGTCAAACTCAAGATCTTCAAGGTACTCAAAAACAGCGGGGCATGAATGAGATTTGAATAGAGGAATCACAGGACTTTCTCGAATAAGGATTCTCGAAATAAGATTGGGATTTTCATACACAGGAGGTGGATCGGGATCCTATTGGAAATGTTGTCATTGATGGCAAAGGAAGTGGCAAAGAAGGAGCATCTAAACAGCAACAAGGCAAAGAAAGAAGCAAGGAGCAGCATTAGACAAGAAGCAGAGATAGTAACAGAGAAATAGCAGAAGCAGAAAAGAGACCAACAGAAAGAGAAAAGAAGCAGAGAGGAAGCAAGGCAGATAAGGAACTGAGGCAACAGACAATGCAGAGACAGTGAATAGAAGTAGAGTGCATAATTGAAGTAGAATTGTCCAGAGACAGAGTAGGAGAAAAAAGGCCATCAAATAGAAAATAATAAGTGAATGTTCTAGTAAATGGTAATCCGTGATAAGTAAGAAATACATTAAAGGAATTAATGGTTGCGGAGATATGATGGTTTTTTTTGCAGAATCAAGAACTTGAATATACAATTAGAAGCGGAACTGTGACAGGATAGAACTCCGAACATGAAATGGAAGGTTGATATATTATATATATCATAGCAGAATTGAAGACAGAATGACATTAAATTGTCTCGAGTTAATGTTTGTGAGGAAATCCCATCCATTGGTTCTCTCTAATTTCTCGAACCAACTCTGTTGAATTCATTCCCCTTATAAAGGAAGCCTGCGTATAACTAACTCTATCCTAATGGTAGTGAAAATCCCGTCGAAAGAGAACTACATTTTTTCATTGTTTATTGGAAATCCTGCCAAAGATAGACCAGAGTTAACTAAGTAAGAAGGATAGCGTAAACCCAGACTAAGCCTTTGGAATCATGAACGGAAGCTGGAAGGAAAGAGGTAGAACGTAACAAAAGGAAGTGCGACGGAACCCTGCGTGGAAGAGCGGAACCCTGACCGAGTGAACAGTGAAGGTGGTTTATGGTTTTCATTGCACCACCTATGTGGAGCAAGCGATATTTCCTGGTTGGGGAGAGATTCCATAGAGTGCTCGACACGCGTCCCTATACGACTCTGCAAAACCGCTTGTCAATGCGTGCCATTGCGCGTTATAGTTTGACCCAGGATGCCCAGCAATATTGTTGTGTGCCGCTGATTTGGAGGGAAGCCATCGGATGGTGGTCATGTGAGGAAGATGCACGAAGATTAACCAAAGTACAGCGGGCCATCGCACGTTAACGTTTGACATCGGAGGTCGAGCGATATGCATATATGTCGTTGATCTGGAAGCTTGCTATCTAACGGTGATCAGACACTGGACTTGCGCGAAGTTTACTTATGGTACCATGCGCGTATTTAATTGGCTATTGACTATATATGTGGGCCCGAGGTCAACGGTTTATCATAAGGTTAATTGTTTGAAAGCGTTGGATATTTCTCTAAAGTGCGAAGGGTTGTAACTTTAATCCTAAAGTTCAGTTCAAAGTTGTAAATATATTTATTTGTCAATTTCTTCAAATTGATAAATAAATTAAAAAGAAATCAAAGAGGCATGTGGGATAAACTAAAGGAAATACTGTCAAAGGAATACCATTAGCGGTTGAATGGTTTTTACTCATGGTATTGATAAAGGTTAAACTATATAAGGCGAAGAGGATGATAGTATGATGTGTGCATGAAAGGGTTGTTAAAAAAAAAAAAAAATCTCTTTAAGAGATATCTGTATATATGACGCACCGATGGATATGATCTAGAAATGAAAAATCTCTACGATGATCGGCAAAAGAAATGATGAAGACCTGACGGAAGTCTGATAAAGAAATTGAAGAAATCTGGTGGATCTGAGGGATGAAGCCTTCTGTATGAAAGTGGAAGTATCCTGCCAGTAAAAGCTGGTGTTAAAATCAAGGGGTTGGAGCTCCCTTCCAGTAGTGGCTGGAGAACGTGAAAAGGCTGTAGCCTTTCTGCAGGTGGGTGCCTGCGTGCTGGTATAAGTCTGCGCCAGAATAAATTGTAAGAAGTTTTCTTTATAATAAATATTGAAGACTGAGATAACAGCAGTGGTGGTTTTCTCCCGAATTGGGTTTCCACCTTAAACACTGGTGTTCATATGTGTTGCGTATGTTAGATGGTTTGTTCTGTTATTTCTGTTCATGCTTACTGCTTATCTGATGAATGAATGATGCAATGATCTAAGTAAAGACATAATAAGATCTCTGGACATACAAGTTGGATTCAGTAATGTAGCATATGGTTTTAAGAGAAAGGAAAACTAAAAAGTTTTTTGTCAGCTCTAAATACTGATTCACCCCCCCCTCTCAGTATTTTTCCAACAATTGGTATCAGAACAGGTCCTTTTGAAAAAAACTTAGCCGCTAGAAGGAAGATCAAGCAAGATGAGTAATCAAGATGGAACAACATCTATCAGGCCTCTACTCTGTAACGAAAACAATTTAATCTTCTGGAAAACAAGGATGAGATCCTATCTTCAGTCTCTGCGAGTAGATGTATGGGAAATTGTTGAAGGAGGATATCAATATCCAGCTGTAGTACTAACAGATTCAATGGAAAGAAAGAATTATGAAACCAATGCAAAGGCGGTCAATGCTCTATTGGGAAGTCTAACTGAATCAGAATTTGTGAAAGTCATGCAGTTGAATACAACAAAGGCAATATGGGACAAAATCATTCTAAGTTATGAAGGTGATGCAAAGGTAAAAAGTGCTAAACTCCAAACTCTCAGAATTCAATATGAGAATCTAAAAATGGATAGTGAGGAAAGCATTGCAAATTTATTTTTACGTCTTGATGATATTGTAAATCATATGAGAAATCTGGGAGAAACAATAACCGAATCTACTCTGGTTGAGAAAATTTTAAGATCACTAACGACAAAATTTGAGTCAAAAGTTTCTTCTCTTGAAGAAAAGCAGGATCTTCAAAATCTTACTGTGGTGCAACTTCATCGCATACTAACTGCATATGAAATGAGAAGAGGAGGACCATCTAAAGTCAAAGAAGCAGTCTTTATAACTTCTACAAAAGGCAAGGAAGTACAAAAAACAGAAGGATCAGGATATATCTCAGAAGAAGATGAGATAAACTTTGTAAAGAAACTTCAACTTGGCACAGAACGGTTCAGAGGTAAGCTTCCTTTCAAATGTTTTGATTGTGGAAGAGTTGGTCATTATGCTGCTAAGTGTCCTCATAAAGAAACACATAAAAAGGGGAAGGAAGTAGTAAGAAGGAATAAGAAATGTTATAGCACTAGAAAAAGTTACTATACTCATGAAGACAGTGATGGGTTATCTGATAGTGAGGAAGAATGTGAACAAGATCTTAGACTTCTCATGGCATTTGAAAAAGAATCTAGAGAAGAAAAGGATACTTTTGTGGATGCTCTAGAAGACAATGATTTTCTTGATGAAAACAATCAACTCAAAATTTTCTTAAAAGAGAGTAAAATAATCATAGAAACTCTGAAAAATCAACTTGAAGAAAAAGAGAAACACAATGAGAAATTAGAGTGTGAAGTAGTAAGTCTAAGAAAATAACTTGAGAAAGTAAAGACTCTGAATCTTAGATTTGCTAAAGGATCTGAAACCTTAGATGAGATTATCAAGGTACAACGTTCTCCCCTTATAAAGACAGGTCTTGGATATATCGGAGAATCTTGTCAGGCTTCAGCACCAAATTATCTAAAAGCAGCTACTGATGGTATACAACATGCTGCCACTCGGCAAGGGAATAAAGAATCTTTGCAGGTAAAGCATGATCATCTCAATTCAAAGAACACTAACAGGAATATATTTCAAAGAAACACCAATTAACAGGTAAATTCAAGAAGGAGATTTTATGATCATAGAAATTTCTTCTTCAATGGAAAATGTTTCTCATGTCACAATTTTGGTCATAAAGTTGTTCAATGTGTAGCATATAAAACCATCATGACAAGAGAAGCAAGAAAGAAAAGGATTGATAATGAAACAAAGAAGAATACCTATAACAACTTTTCTCCTCTTCAAAATGAAGTTGAATGTGCTTATTGCAATAACTTTGGCCATGAAGAATATGAATGCAGGAGCAAAGTTCAGCCAAAAGAACATGTTCCTTCAAGCTCCAAAGTATGGAAAAAGAAGGAATTACAGGTTGAAAATTGTGGCATAGAGTTATTTGCAAAAGATGAAGAAAACCAATGGTACATTGATAGTGGATGCTCAAGACACATGATAGGTGAAAAAAATAAACTTCTTGCATATAGTGCTCTAGAAAAGGAAAATAATGTTACATTTGGAAATGATACTCCTGCGGTCACTAAGGGAAAAGGGTCTATTTTTCTAAAAGAAAAGGTGAAAGCTAATGAAGTCATGTATGTGGATGGATTAAAGCATAACTTGTTAAGTGTAAGTCAAATGTGTGATCAAGGAACTGAAGTTTTCTTTAGTTCGAAAGAATGTGTGGTACGTGATCTTGATACAGGTAAACCAATTATAAAAGGAAAAAGAACTCCAAGCAACCTATATGTATTAAAGAACTGCAAAGAACAATGTTACTTGAGTAAATCTTTATAAAACTGGCTATGGCATAGAAGGTTGGGGCATCTGAGCTTCTCTCAAATCAACAAATCAAGCAGACTTAAAGTTGTTCATGATCTTCCCAATATTACTCTACCTGAAAATATCATATGCAAATCTTGCCAATTCGGTAAGCAAACCAAAGTACAATTTAATGCCAAGGAAGGATCATCAAGTAAGCCTCTTGAACTCATTCATACTGACATATGTGGACCTATGAGGAAAAAGTCACCATGTGGTGAAGAATACTATATCTTATTCATTGATGATTTCTCTAGAATGTGTTGGATTGGGTTGATTAAACACAAAGATGAAGCATTTGAGAAATTTCATATCTTCAAAGCACTGGTTGAAAATGAATTAGATCTAAAAATCAAGTGTATTAGATCTGATCGAGGAGGAGAATATACATCCAATGAATTCCTTGAATTTTGTGAACAGCATGGCATAAAAAGACAGTTTTCTGTAGCTGGCACTCCACAACAGAATTGCGTAGCAGAAAGAATGAACAGAACAGTTCAACAAATGGCTAGAGCTATGCTTGATGATTCCGGAACACCTGACACATTTTGTGGAGAAGCAGCACATATAGCAGTAAATATTCTTAACAAGGCACATGTTCGTGTAAATAGTGATAAAACTCCATATGAACTCTGGTATGGTAATTCTCCCACTGGAAAGCATTTTAGAATTTTTGGAAGAAAATGTTTTATCAAAAATAATGATGAAAAACTTGGCAAGTTTGAACCTAGAGCAGATGAAGGAATATTTCTCGTTTACTCCTCTAGGAGTAGGGCATATAAATGTTACAATAAAAGACTTCGGAATATTGTTGAATGTATAGATGTTGTTATTGATGAGTCTCCAGCAGCTCCAAAAGAAGAAAAACAAACAACAAATGAAGATGATAATGATGACATATATCCTTCTACATCAAATAGTAATGATACAAACAGTGAACCCAATGAAGAACCCGAAGATGATTTTTCTGAAAAGGCTCCATCCAGATATGTTCAAAAGAATCATCCAGAATCTCAAATTTTGGGAGAAAAGGGATCAGGTTTACAAACAAGAAGGACTCTTGTGGGATCTTCTATCAATCTGGCATTTCTGTCCACTATTGAACCTCGCAATGTCAGTCAAGCTAGCAAAGATGAATGTTGGATTCAAGCCATGAATGAAGAGCTTGATCAAATCGAAAAGAATCACACTTGGGAATTAGTACCAAGACCTCATGACAAAAATGTCATTGGAACTAAATGGATATTCAAAAACAAGCTAAATGAGAACGGGGATGTTATAAGAAATAAAGATAGACTTGTTTGCAAGGGGTATGCTCAACAAAAAGGTATATACTTTGAAGAAACTTTTGCTCCTGTAGCTAGACTTGAAGCCATAAGAATGTTTCTTGCTTTTTCAAGCTTCCAACAAATCAAAGTTTATCAAATGGATGTTAAATCTTCTTTTCTCAATGGTGATCTAGAAGAAGAAGTTTATATAGAACAACTAGAAGGATTAATTTTGGGAAATGATGAAAAACTTGTTTGTAGACTTAAAAAGGCTCTATATGGTCTCAAACAAGCTCCAAGGGCATGGTACTATCATCTTGACAAATATCTTCATCAATAAGGATTTTCAGAAGGGTCTGCTGATAGCAACTTATACACAAAAACTGAAAATGAAAAACTATTGATTGTGGTTGTATATGTTGATGATATCATTTTTGGAAGTAATGAAGAGTCTATGAGTCAGAAATTTGCTTCTAATATGCAACAAGAATTTGAAATGTCTTTACTTGGGGAACTAACATTTTTTCTTGGCTTGCAAGTGCAACAAGCAAAAAATGGCATATTCTTATCACAAGCAAAATAACTCAAGCAAATCCTGAAGAAGTATGGCATGGAATATTGCAAACCTGTAAGTACACCAATGATAACCAGATGTAATCTCAGTTATAATGATGATTCCCCCATGGTGAATCAACCAAAATACAGATCTATGATAGAAGTCTACTTTATCTCACTGGGACAAGACCAGACATCATGCATGCAGTTGGAATTGTTGGACGATTCCAAGCTAATCCAAAAGAGTCTCACCTTCAGGTTGTGAAAAGAATATTCAAATATCTACAAGGAACTCAAGACTTTGGACTATGGTATCCAAAGAATGGTGATCTTACTCTTCATGCATACACTGATGCAGATTGGGCTGGAAGTGTTGATGATCGAAAAAGCACTAGTGGTGGTGCATTCTATATGGGGCCCCAGTTAGTATCTTGGTTTAGAAAGAAGAAAAGCTCTATTGCCTTATCTATAGTAGAAGCAGAATATGTGGCTGCCGCATCATGTTGCACTCAACTTCTCTGGATGATGCAAACCTTAAAAGACTTTCAAATAAAATTTTCACCTCCTATCTCCATTATGTGTGACAATACAAGTGCCATCAGTATCTCAAAGAATCTTGTTATGCATTCCAAGACCAAGCACATTCCCATCAAATATCACTTCCTACGTGAACAAGTGCTTGAAGAAAAGGTGAAATTGGAGTATGTTCCCTCCAAAGAACAAGTTGCTGATATATTTACCAAACCTCTACCCAGGGAAGCGTTCGAATATCTCAGACAGAAACTGGGAGTAGTCTTTGCCATGCAGAGGATCAGATCTACTTAAATACAGAAGATTAAATTGGTTGTGAGGTGCTGTTAGGCATCTCTGAATGCACAGGCTAAGGGGGAGCATTGGTCATATGAAAAGGATGCATTGTGGGTCATATTATGTTTGAATATGCAGCATGATCTCAGGGGGAGCATGATATTGTCGGTTCAAAGGATCTTGATCAACTCTTTGCCATTGATGTCAGAGGGGGAGGAAAAGCAACAAAGGGCTTCTATAAGACAAACAGAGGAAGAGTATTGCCATCAATGCCAAAGGGGGAGATTGTTGGAAATGTTGTCATTGATGGCAAAGGAAGTGGAAAAGAAGGAGTATCTGAACAACAACAAGGCAAAGAAAGAAGCAAGGAGTAGCATTAGACAAGAAGCAGAGATAGTAACAGAGAAATAACAGAAGCAGCAAAGAGACCAGCAGAAAGAGAAAAGAAGCAGAGAGGAAGCAAGGTAGATAAGGAACTGAGGCAACAGACAACACAGAGACAGTGAATAGAAGTAGAGTGCATAATTGAAGCAGAATTGTCCAGAGACAGAGTAGGAGAAAAAAGGCCATCGAATAGAAAAGAATAAGTGAATGTTCTAGTAAATGGTAATCCGTGATAAGTAAGAAATCCATTGAAGGAATTAATGGTTGCGGAGATATGATGGTTTTGCTTGCAGAATCAAGAACTTGAATGTAAAGTTAGAAGTGGAACTGTGATAGGATAGAACTCCGAACATGTAATGGAAGGTTGATATATTATATATATCATAGAAGAATTGAAGACAGAATGACATTGAATTGTCTTGAGTTAATGTTTGTGAGGAAATCTCGTCCATTGGTTCTCTCGAATTGCTCGAACCAAATCTGTTGAATTCATTCCCCTCATAAAGGAAGCCTGCGTATAACTAACTCTATCCTAATGGTAGTGAAAATCTCGTCGAAAGAGAACTACATTTGTTCATTTTTTATTAGAAATCCTGCCGAAGATAGACCAGAGTTAACTAAGTAAGAAGGATAGCGCAAACCCAGACTAACCCTTTGGAATCATGAACGGAACTTGGAAGGAAAGAGGTAGAAAATAACAAAAGGAAGTGCGATGGAACCCTGCGTGGAAAAGCGGAACCATGATCAAATGAACAGTGAAGGCGGTTTATGGTTTTCATCGCACCACCTATGTAGAGCAAGCGATATTTCTTGGTTGGGGAGCGATTCCATAGAGTGCTCGACACGCGTCCCTGTACGACTCCGCAAAACTGCTTGTCAATGCGCGCCATCGCGCGTTATAGTTCGACCCAAGATGCCCAGCGATATTTTTGTGCACCGTTGATGTGGAGGGAAGCCATCGGACGGTGGTCATGTGAGGAAGATGCACGAAGATTAACCAAAGTACGGCGGGCCATCGCACGTTAACGTTCGACATCGGAGGTCGAGCGAGATGCATATATGCCGTTGATTTGGAAGCTTGCTATCTAACGGTGATCAGACGCTGGACTTGCGCGAAGTTTACTTATGGTACCATGCACATATTTGATTGGCTATTGACTATATATGTGGGCCCCGGGTCAAAGGTTTATCATATGGTTAATTGTTTGAAAGCGTTGGATATTTCTCTAAAGTGCGAAGGGTTGTAACTTTAATCCTAAAGTTCAGTTCAAAGTTGTAAATATATTTATTTGTCAATTTCTTCAAATTGATAAATAAATTAAAAAGAAATAAAAGAGGCACGTGGTATAAACTAAATGAAATACTGTCAAAGGAATACTATTAGCGGTTGAATGGTTTTTACTCATGGTATTGATAAAGGTTAAACTATATAAGGCGAAGAGGATGATAGTATGATGTGTGCATGAAAGGGTTGTTAAAAAAAAAAAAATCTCTTTAAGATATCTGTATATATGACGCACCGATGGATATGATTTAGAAATGAAAAATCTCTACGATGATCGGCAAAAGAAATGATGAAGACCTGACGAAAGTCTGATAAAGAAATTGAAGAAATCTGGTGGATCTGAGGGATGAAGCCTTCTGTATGAAAGTGGAAGTATCCTGCCAGTAAAAGCTGGTGTTAAAATCAGGGGGTTGGAGCTCCCTTCCAGTAGTGGCTGGAGACTGTGAAAAGGCTGTAGCCTTTCTGCAGGTGGGTGCCTGCGTGCTGGTATAAGTCTGCGCCAGCATAAATTGTAAGAAGTTTTCTTTATAATAAATATTGAAGACTGAGATAAAAGCAACAACGGTTTTCTCCCGAATTGGGTTTCCACCTTAAATACTGGTGTTCATATGTGTTACTTATGTTAGATGGTTTGTTCTGTTATTTCTGTTCATGCTTACTGCTTATCTGATGAATGAATGATGCAATGATCTAAATAAAGACATAATAAGATCTCTAGACATACAAGTTGGATTCAGTAATGTAGCATATGGTTTTAAGAGAAAGGAAAACTAAAAATTTGTCTGTCAGCTCTAAATACTGATTCACCCCCCCCTCTCAGTATTTTTCCAACAGATCCGGATTTGCTCTGGTATGTTGTCTGGAAGCCAGTGTGTTGAATTATTTTCAAAAAAACCAAAGGGAAAAAACCAACTTGTTCAGCCTATCAAATTCTAAACTCATCATCCAAAGTCTAGAATGATCTGATGTACTGGGGCAATTTACAAGTCAGATGTTATGTTTACAAGCTAGATTGGAGATTGACTGAAGCAACGTTTATCTACTTTCGCTAATGCAAAGCAAGAGCGTTTCGAAGGCTACCTGGCACAACTTCAGGCTCTGTCTGTAGCTTATAAAATGAATAACACTAACAAGAAAACCATTTTGTGCTTCCCCAGTATGGTTGCCACTATGTTATTGCCTAAATCTACCTCAGGTTGAAGGAAGGTAGAGTCTAGGGTAACATCAAACCATGCTTAATTTGGTAGCTAGCCCTACCAGATCGGGAGAGGGCTCTCTCCTCGTCAATCTCAGCAAAATAATTAGTGAGGCTTGAGATGACTTGAAATAAAATCTAATTTTAGGCTAGGTATATATGTAAAGGAGTTTGATTTGATTTTGGAAGGGTTTTTTTTGGAATCAAAGGGAAAGGCAGATTTTGGGTTCGGGAAATGATCAGTTTTGCAGAGGGCTGAATGGGGCAAGGAAAGCAATTGTTTTGATGCTTTGAAATTGAATGAAATGGATAGATCAGACTGGTGAGGAGTTGAAGAGGGAAAGAGGCATTCAAGAATCCTCTTCAAACAGTTGAAAACATGGAAAATTAAACAAAACTTCAAGGTACGAGCATTGCAAATCTAATGGATTCCACCTTTATCACTTATTTGTTTAATTTAAGAAGAAATGAGAAGAGAAATGATACACATGAAACTTCAGTAAACTTACAATCACAGAGAGAAACACACCATCAAAACATAGAGCCACATGGATCCCAAAGAGTGCTGCAAACCCTGGTCTATTCCTTTGCCAAAATGCAGAGATGAAATGTACAATGAAGCTCAAAGAAATCCCAAGTGTCCAACCCTGAAACTGACTGAGAAAATACAAGATATAGACAAGCCTAACTCATTCCCAAGCCTCTATGGGTCGAGCTCACTAGTTTAGGATATTTTTCAACAAGATCTAAACTAAGAACTGGAAAATAGGTAGTGGAACAACTTGTCTCTATAAGATAGGAAACTGATTCATTCAGTTACATTTCACTTTTTGGTGAATGAATCTACTTACATGAGTAAAAATGTGCCAAAATTACATCAAAGCCATTAAATTACATCAAATTACATCAAGAGTTTCACATTTGGAGATGAAAAATTCAAAATGGCCAAGACTAAGCGAAAAACTGAGTTACTGAGTGAAAACTAGGCCAAAATTCCCAATGTGTCGCGTCTGAAATCTCTATGCGTCGCGCCACTTTGGAGCTGATTTTGAGGGCCTTCTTGGAGTCCAAATTGAGTTAAGGATAGCTCTTTGGAAAGCTCTTCCTGTCTACTTTCCAACCCAAGTGGAATTTTTGAATTTTCTTTCCATTTTCCCCTCAAAAAATCAGATCTCCCAACACTGCTTCCTATGTGTCTAAAAAGTGGCAGAAAGGCCATTTTTAAGGTGTTTTTGACCCTTCAGGAAACCCAAAAGTTGTCAAAATCCTTAGGTAATGGGTAGGCATGAATAAATTTTGATGAAAAATCTATAAATGAAAATTTTTCCTCAAGAGGAGCTGCAAATTATAAGCACGTGCCAAATGGCGCGACGCGTCGGGCAGGAAAATCTGTGTTAAGGCAAAAAAATTCTAAATTGACAAAAAGTTTCCCAAATTTCTTGAAATTTGGGCTGAATGTCCACCATCAAGTGCTATGCTGAGCCAAGGAGGCTTCAGCCAAAATTTGGAGTCTATCATGCCTTTTGCGACTCTTTAATGCTCTCTTTAGTTTTGCCTTCAGGATTTTAATTCACGCCTTGCAAACGTGATTTATCTCCCAATAATGATTCTTCATGTGCCTGAGCATGTTATTTTCCTTGTTGGCCTTCTCCAACAGCTTCTCCAGATGAATATTTACCCTCTCAAGCCAAGTCTCTCTATCGGCCTCAATCTCTCGCTCAATGGATGTCATCTCTGTTTAGCATCTTTGGGCAGCTTGCCAATTCTCACGGATGTTTTGCAACTCCATGATTTTTTTTTGATATTCCAACTGTTTGTTTCACTGCTCCAGGTATTTTATAATCCATTGGGCTCTCTGCAATTTGAAGGTCAAGGTGTCTATCTCCACCTTCTGTTCCTGAATAGTCTCTCTCAACTTTGAGCTTGGAGAGCTCAAATCCTCATCAATGAGTATGAAACCTATGTCTTGGCCTCCTGAATGCCCCTCATCCTGCATGGGCCTCTTACCTCTGTCCTGTACCTGTACCTGTGCTACTGATGACGGAAGCGATACCCCTTCCACCCCAGGTGGAGATAATACTCGCTGGGCTGCTGCAAATAATCCTCTAGTGCCTCTCTGATAAGTGACATATGTCGGCATACTAGTAGTCTCTGTCTCCTGACCTCCATGCTGATATGAAGGTTCACCTGCATCATGAACAACCTCCGGAGGAACCTGAGGAGATGTGAAGAAATCATGGGAAATGAAATCCTCCCATGAAATACCCTGCAATCCAAGCTGATGCACAACCACTATCTTAATGAGTGCATAGTGATAAATACTGTTGTACTACTGCTCAGGAGTTTTCCTCTACACGAGAGTGGTCATTCTATCGATGTTCCAGCACATGAAATAAGGGAGGTTCATCATCCTCACCCTGGTGAAATGCATCAATAACCTGATATGATAGGCATAGAGGCGTGAAAAACGACCCTGACAACTGAAATATCTGATAATGAGTTTCATCAAAGGCGCATAGGAATCCTTTAGGAACCGGAAAGGGAACACTCTGCTGATTTGTTTCACAAAGCTAGGCCTGATATATGGTTCATAATGCACTCTTTCCACATGTTGTCTTTTGTTCCACTGTTCTCCCACATTTTGTATTCCGGTTGCTTAAGAAATAGTTTCCGGTGTTAGAGTGAATGTTACACCGACAAGGGTTACCTTCCCATCATGTAAATGAAATACAAACAAACGAGCCAAATCCTGATGATAATGTATCCTAGCAATAATTTCACAAAATTGAAAACATGACTATTGTTGGAAACATGCCATGGCAAGTGGGCAAGCCTGCAATTCAGCCAATGAAGTGGGCTCTTCTCTCACATGTCTGCCACTTTTATGAGGCCTTCTAGGTGCATGTAACTTAGTGATAGAATAACTATCTTGGTCATATAATGTATCAGTATCTGTCTCCATGATGTCCAAGGTTGATGCAAAGTCTATGTTGAATTGGATAGATGAAAATGAGAATTTTTAGTGCTTTTGTTTTAGTGCCAAATATATGGTAGTATGGGAGGGACTGTAGAGAAATAGGGAAGTGGGGACAATTAGCTTTAATCAAGTGATATTTGAAGTATAAGGACAACCACTTGACTTCTTTGGAAAACTTGGGGTTTGGAACATTTTACAAGTGAGATGAGAAAATGAGAATGATAGGAAATGAAATGACTTTAGGGATAGGGAAATAGGCTTAGGAATGAGTGACTTTAGGGATGTAAGAGGATGGGGGAATGGGCTGTAGTGATAAAATGCACATTGATGAGAGATGGGGGAAAAAACAAGGTGGGGAGATGGAATGATTGACACCAAAATTATTTGCAAAACCCAAAGGAGGCCCTTCTCAACAAGATAATAGGGTTTAGTTTTTGTATTTTTCAAATCCTTATAAATAACACCCAATACATTTTCATTGGAAATTCAAAGGTCACATGGAATTACTTGGAGCAAGAGAGATCGAATCGATTTGAATTTTTGGAGAAATGGCACAAATTTTGTTTCCGGCCCAATGCACCGCGCAGCCAACCCAGTGCGTCATGCCCTTCTGATGTGCCGCGCTGGAACAAACTAACAAACAGAGGAGCAACCCTATGCGCTGAGCTCCGTCTATGCGTCCCGACACCTGCCCAGTGTGCTGTGCAGTCAACTTCAACACAGTCCGCCCTCAAAACTTCTTTCTTCACTCCTCCATGATTTTTCTTGGCTCACTGCTATTCTTGGTATGCAAATGAATCTTTGAAACATGAAAATATATTTTATGCCAAAGATTTCAATTTTTTTTTTTGAAACCCACTTTTTAATATTTGAAAACTTTGACACTTTTTTAAAAGAACTCTGTTTTGCTTACTTTTGGTTTTTGGACTGAATGATGAGCTTCTTGTCTGTTTTGCAGGGAATGGATGGCATGGAGTTTTGGAAAAGGCGACCAGGGCTGCGAATGGAGTACTATTACAACTGAAAAAATTGAAAATCACATTTCATTTATTACAAAAATATAAAATAGACAAATTTTCTTCAAAACAGAGTTTTGAAGAAAAATCATTATCAAGCATTATGATGATGAAATTTTTGCATTGAAACCTTATTTGAAGCTTCCTCATGTGCCTGTTGACCATTATTATGCATTTTGAGACCTGATTAACTAAACCATAGACCTAATGAGACTAAAACCCTAAAATTATTATTTTCCAACTATGAAACCAAACATGACTATACATGATTTTAATGAACATAACTAGGTCAGCAGGTATAAGACATGAGGGATATGAGTGACAAGCCCCTACCGTCAGATGATCCATGCTCCTAACGGAATGCAGCTGAATGAACTGAGTGAGACACCTAAAATGAAATGCAGCAAGAGAAATCTGATCTCTGACGGAGGGATGAAGATACCGACTCTAACAGGCCACAACTTCATTAATCTTCTACAACATTATCTCTGCAGCAGAGAGAACGTTGTGTAGCTGGGTGCAGCTAGAGGGGAACTCATGGAGTCTCTCTTGTCTAGTTTTCTTCAGTGTAGGAGTGTTCTATTCATTGGAGGAGTTGCAAGGAGGATTCTCGAGCTGCATTTCAGATTAGTGGCATCAGGACACACTTCCATCATCTCCCACTGTGCAGTCCATGGAGGAAACTGCGTTATTTTGGAGGAGGCAATGAGAGAGGGGTTTCTGGAGCTTTAGAGGAGGATGTTTCTGAGAAAAAGTGATCAACACTTTGTATTAGAGACATGATCAGAGGAGGGCATACACATTTCAGATTAGCCACAGCCTCATTCTTGTTTTGGTTCAGTTGCAGTGGCAACTCAGTTGTCACATTTTGGTTTGCTCCCACATTTCTAGCAATCTTCATAGATTGGCTAGAAATCTTGTATTTCAGCCCATTTCTTGTTCTTGGGATTATTTCTTGTATTCCTTCAGCCACATATGTATTTATTCTTATTCAGAATCTTATACCTTCATATACACTACGCATTTGTAGCTACTCTGACATTTTGTGGAGTTGCAGCTACTCTTGTATTTCACT
The DNA here is from genome assembly GCA_034641835.2 of Pinus albicaulis. Lineage (NCBI taxonomy): Eukaryota > Viridiplantae > Streptophyta > Pinopsida > Pinales > Pinaceae > Pinus > Pinus albicaulis. The sequence goes on along the minus strand of CM076573.1, from coordinate 527,516,462 downwards.
GCTTATTCATTGAAGATTGGATCTTAAAGCTTGAGTGGCTTGTCCCTCAACTATTTATTGTATATTTCTACTGATGTATTGTAATATAATTATGTCTGTAGCATTTCCCTCTAGTGATGTATTCAGATTTGTAGTGTTTCAGATTCATGTTCATATATTGTTGTAAGCTCTCTCATTGAGCATTGTTTTAGAGACCTAGATTGGGGAGATCTGAATAACCCATCTAGAGTTATTTCTTTGAGCTCATATTCTGCATAGGAGTTTTATGATGTGTGTTATAAGGCATCCCAACAGTGGTTTGTCTTATTTTTGCAGCAGCTTCCTTATACATCGTCCTCAAGGACCCTGTAGCAGAAATTCCTGAAGTGGAATATTACATATCCATAGACAGAGTCTGTGAAGGGCCAGCTAGCCTCAGGATCTCTCCCTTCTTTAGAAGGAGAAATATCCAATAAATTCTCCAAAAATCAATCTCTAAAATGGACTTTTGATAGTTCACTGAAGAAGGAATTGGAATATCTTAAGATATTCTCGATGGAGTAGAAATTTCTAGATTTGGAATATTACAGTGGTATCAGAGCATGATCTTGGCTCGGTCTGTGCCCAAGATCTATTTCCATTAGCAAGAGGAGCTTCTCTCCAAGGAGAGGATATTGACAAAGGAAACAAGGGAAAAGGAATGAAGGAAGAGGAGGTTTCCCTTCTTATTTTCCAGACCATGGAGCACACCATTGAAGATCTGATGAAAGGGAAAATTTGGGGAAATTTTCTTAAAGGGGTTTGTGAATGATCAAGACCTAGATATTTTCATGAAGGGTGTGAGCATTCAGCCACACATGCAGATCCACAGCGCAGTACATTTCCCATAGCTACTGCAAGAAGGATGGAGGGAAAAATTTGAGGCCTTTGGAGGAGCAGTGCTGCAACACAAAGGTATGATTTATGATGATTGGTTTCAGACTTCTATTTCATGTTTCATGTAAATGAGATATCATATGTTGCATTCACAAAGAGTTTTGAAAAGGGGATTGATGAGAACCAATGTGAAACATGGTGTGACAAAACTTCAAACACTTTGCATGCATGGAAGGGGACCATGAAACAAAAGATCATTCCATCTTTCTAGAGGGGGAGAAATCAGGAGAATGACTTGCTAGAGGCAAGACCCCCATTGTATGAAGGGAACTCTTCCACTTGCGAGGGTGTGGAGTTATTTCTCTCAAGGGAAGGCCAAGGTTCAAGGCCTCTCATTGGGATACACTCACTTGTGGGTAGAGAGGAGATGCATAGAAAAACCTATAGTGCTGCACCATTGGAAGAATAAGAAGATCATGAGGATCAGCATGAAGGGATGATGGAAATTCACCCTTATCTATTTCAGAGATTCTCTTCACATGGGAGAAGGACTGCATTGCACAGTAGAGAGAGAGGACCTTTCATTCCTCTCATATATACAGTCCACTTCCTTTCTTGATGTCTCACTTTTGGAGGCTTTCCACTTGGGAGGCCACATGATATAGAGATGATGAGAGGCATCATCCTTTTTGGTTCACCACTCTTGGATTCTGGAGGGGTGGAGACATTGGAGGAATCCAGCACAGCACAGTGAGTTTGGGGATAAGCACAAGGAGGAGGGAGACACTTTCATTTTCAATACCACCCATTCTCATCAGCTTTACTATGCAGATATAGTTGCTATATGGATGGAGGATAGCATCTTCATGATGCAGGATGGCTGCTCCATGGATTTGGTGAGAGAGATGCTACTTCCTTTGGCGAAGAACTGTTTCATGCTTTGTAGTAGATGGAGGCCAGTCATGCTTACATTGCCCAGGATCGGGAGATTCTTTGGAAGTGATAGTCTCTCATGGGAGGCTCATTTTCAGAGAGCATCATTTCTATTTGATCATGAGTAGCTGCATGATGGGAATAGAAGAAACTTGGAGGATGACTTTGGCATGATGGGATGTCAAGGTAGCTGGCAACAGCATGATGGAGCACCATATTGCAGAACACCAGCGCTGTCTATGTGGAGGATTGATCCAGGATGGAGGACTCAGCTTTGATTGAGTATTCACCAGGATCTTGATGCATGCATGATTCCTGGATGGCCTTGATGAGATGGAAGATAGTTAGTGGATGATATGATCATCTATCATCATGGCAGATTCTTCTTGGCTAGAGTTTCTAGTCTCAAGGAGAAATTATTTGCATGCAGCATTTGAGGACTTCCTAGCTATGCACTTGGATGCATACTTTGCCTCGCTATAGGAGTTCATTTGTGAGGGCATTCATCATGATCTACATCATCAGATGGATAGATGCATAGCCTAGTTTATTTTGGAGAGGTTGGCACAACCATTCCCTTACTCATTGGAGGAGAGGGAAAGCATTCAGTTGAGCCATTTCAGCTCAAGAGCTCTAGTGCATGATGGAGGAGGTATAGTTTCATGTTTTATATTGTACTTCTTTTCATTGATTGAGGAGCATGATGTATCAAGGAGGCTTGTTCCTTCTTGTATTTTATATGAGGATGTACTTGCAGCTACTTGTAGCCTTGATTTTGGCTAATTTTGTGATGGTTGTGGGGGTAGCCACATGATTCTTGGTGTGCATTATTGGCACCAAATTATAATTTCATGTTTCATCTTATGAGGAGATGTTGTGGCAGCAAACAAGTGGCTAGTTTAGCACTTGCTATTTTGATTTTGAGGCAGACCAAGGAGGCACTACGTAGGTTCCATGAATGGAAATATAAACCACTCTCCGGTTGTCATTTGACAACTTTCTTTTATTGTATGTTGCTCCCTACGTATTTCTAATGTTGTACATTTATGAGGAGCATTATTTGGAGAGTATTGTATGAACATCCCATTGGAAGCATGATTCTCCCCATTTTATATGCTTTATCTTGCAGGGGATACCATGGAAAAACCATGATTTCCACATTACTACTTGTCTCTTCTTGTGGGAGAAACCACTTGGAGGATTTGAGGAGGCATTTCATGGTTCGAATTCTTGATGGGGTAGCTTGGGCCATTCTTGGAGGCCATGCCATTTCAGCCCAAGGATAGAGGCAACCCCATGCACACTTCAAATGGAGAGAGGGCCATCATGGGAACACAAGCACAACTTTCCATTCAGCCCCAACACATTGCAGAAACCGGGGGTTGAGATTTATTTGGATGATTGCATGGATGAGAGGATCATCATTGGGAGCCAAATTTTCCCATGCACATCATCACTCCTACCTTAAAAAGGCCTTGGCATAGCAGGAAGGATTCCACTACACCTTCTATCTTTCCATGAGGAGCATTGTTATCAGCTTGCATACTTGGGAGAGAGCATTGGAGGACAGATTCACTGCAACATATTTGAGCAGTGGTGGGACCGTTGATGAGGAGGCCATAAGAGAAGAAGGGGGAGAAGATTTTGTTCTCTTCATGCAGTTGCTTGAGGGCAAGCAACCTATGGGAGGGGAGGACTGTAATATTCCCAATTTTAGCCTCAAGCTAAAATGGAATATTATAGTTGCACATTTTATTTTTATTTAATAAAATGGGGAAGGAGACACGTTAGCCCCTTTTAGATGAAGAAATAACACTCCTAATGTGAAAGGGAGGTGAATAAAGTGGCTGAAATAAACACCAAGGGTGTGAATGGTACCCAGCTCACTTGATTAGTCACCTTTGACTAAAGTCAACAGCGCTGCCCAAGGAGGAAGAGGCTTCTTAGAGAAGCTGCGCAGTTTTGGAGGGAAGAGATTCACATGAGGGTGGAAACCCTAATTGGTGGGACCATGGTGGAGGGGAGTTTCCTTTCTTTATATGGAGGATATGGAAACCCATTTTCATTCATGTTATGATTTAGAATTTTAGACTTGGGTCTGCAAAGCTTGCTCCCTGGGCTGTTTAGCAGGGTGATGGTTCCCTCGGGCACTAGGGTGTTCCCGGTCAGGAATCCCTACCTCTTCCTCAAGGAAGGATGAGGAATGAGCTTATTTTCCTCAATATAGCTTTGGCCACAGCTTCATTCATCTTCTACAACATTATTTCTATAGCAGAGAGGATGTTGTGTAGCTGGGTGCAGCTAGAGGGGAACTCATGGAGTCTCTCTTGTCTAGTTTTCTTCAGTGGAGGAGTGTTATATTCATTGGAGGAGATGCAAGGAGGATTATAGGGCTGTATGTTAGATTAGTGGAATGAGGCCACACTTCCATCATCTCCCACTGTGCAGTCCATGGAGGAAGCTTTGTTATTTTGGAGGAGGCAGTGACAGAGGGGTTTCTGGAGCTTCAGAGGAGGATGTTACTGAGACAAAGTGATCAACACTTTGTATTAAAGACATGATAAAAGGATGGCATCTACATTTCAGATCAGCCACAACCTCATTCTTTTTTTGGTTCAGTTACAGTGACAACTTAGTTGTCACATTTTGGTTTGCTCCGACATTTCTAGCAATCTTCATAGATTGGCTAGAAATCTTGTATTTCAGCCCATTTCTTGTTCTTGGGATTATTTCTTGTATTCCTTCAGCCAAAATATTATTTATTCTTATTCATCATCTTATACCTTCATATACACTGCGCAGTTGTAGCTACTCCGACATTTTGTGGAGTTGCAACTACTCTTGTATTTCACTACTTATTCATTGAAGGTTGAATCCTAAAGCTTGAGTGGCTTGTCCCTAAACTATTTCTTGTATATTTATACTGATGTATCGTAATATAATAATGGCTTTATAATTTCCCTCTCATGATGTATTAAGATTTTAAGAGTTTCAGATTCATGTTCATAAATTGTTGTAAGCTCTCTCATTGAGCATTGTTTTAGAGACCTAGATTGGAGAGATATGAATAACCCATATAGAGTTATTTCTTTGAGCTCATATTCTGCATAGGAGTTGTATTATGTGTGTTCTAAGGCATCCCAGTAGTGGTTTGTCTTATTTTTGCAGCAGCTTCCTTATATAGCGTCCTCAAGGACCCTGTAGCAGAAATTCCCGAAGTGGAATATTACATATCCATAGAAAGAGTCTATGAAGGGCCAACTAGCCTCAGGATCTCTCCCTTATTTATAAGGAGACATATCCTGTAAATGCCCCAATATTCAATCTCTGAAATGGACTTGTGATAGCACATTGAAGAAGGAATTGGAATATCTTAGGATATTCCCGATGGAGCAGAAATTTCCAGATTTGGAATATTACAATCTGAAAATAATTTTCAAAATAAAAAAAGGAGATAACATAAAAAATCAAAAGAGATTATATGTTAAATAAATAAAAAAATAGAATATGAACCCCAACAAAAAGAAAAAATAATAAATTCTGAAATTTTTGCACCTCCAAATGCCACTACTCTTAGTTTAGCTTATTTCTGAAAATAAATTGTGTGCAACTTGTTTAAAATGCCACAAAAATTCAATAGAATTCAATCATACAATTTAAGCATGATTGATTTAGGTTTAAATTTCTGGTTTTAGGTAGTGAAAAATAATTTGTCAAACTATTTAATCTTGACAGATCAATAAATAGGTAGAAAATAAAAATTGGTTCAATAATTTAATGTTTACCAAGGGAGGTGTTGTAACATTATTTTTTTTTAATAACTTAGCATAAGTAGTTAAATAATTTTCAAAATGATAAGGTAGGATATGGATGCAAAAGAATGAAAATTTAAAATATGTTAGGAAAATTATTATATTTGTAGGCATCCATGTCTATAAAATGTTAGGTGTTAGATGCTCTAAATAAAGAAGGAAAAATAAAATGTTAGGGAAGCAAGAAAGAAAAAGAAAGCTTCATTCTATTTTAAAATATTTGATTGCTTACTAAGCGAAATGCACCTATGGAAAAATTTATTTGTATGGTTTAAATCCTGATTATAAATTCATATCTTAAAGTTTTAAACCATAGAAATATATCCACGCCATACTTTCATTTCATTCCATTTACCCTAAATCATTAAACCATACCATTTATCCCTTTTCATTTTCATTTTCCCTAAGTCATTCCTTTTTTATTTCATTACCGCACATTCGAATTTCTTTTCGCATCGGCCAAATCGCAAAATACTTTAATTTCCATCTCCTACAAACCTTCCGAAATGCGATATGCGATGATTGTCGGACCCATTCACCCGCCACGCACAAATAAACCTTACCCTTTTCTGCCTTTCCGCTTTATATTTATACTTTACCTTTTTCACATCACTATATCATTATTTCCACTTACGTCTTCCTTCCCGATTCCCTGATTGTGATTAAAGTGGTGACATTTCTTCCTTCCATGTCACCCTCTCCCCCACCATCTATCGCACATTGAAAAATATACGACATCGCATATCGGAAAAAATAACTTATTCCATTTCACCAACCATTAAAACTTGCAATTGACGATGTGCGATATGTATCACATCACACATATTTAAAATTTTCGCTCATCAAATTTCGTAAAATTTAAAGTTTAACCATATTTGCAAAACTTATCCGGTCCCAATTACAATTTGCAATGCGGTTGGCCCTGCCATAATACTCCGCTCACCGTTATACGTCGTTCCTTCACTACCATTCACATTCCATTGCTACACATCATCCTTGGTCAGTGCAAGTCGCACTTCGCAAGTCTTAGCGCTTACTACATTTCCACAAACTCTAAACTCTGTGATGTGCGATGTGGGTCCCAATCGCATATCGCACTTCGCAATTTTTAGCATTTACCCCCCGTGATTAGAGAAAAACCTTAAGATTTGTGATTTGTGATAGGTTTCAGCCCCCACCTTCCTTGCCACGTCACCTACCTCTCCCTGCACTTCACACTTCACAAGTTTTCTAGTTTAACTCCATCGCTCATAGGAAAACCTTCCAACTTGTTATTGTGATGCGAGTCGGGTCCCACCTTCCTTGCCACGTCATCCTTGTACTTCCCATCACATCGCCGATTCCATTTCTCATATCATAAATTATAAAACATGTGATGTGCAATATTTCTATGGATGTGATGAAGTTCAGAAATAAAGTCTACAGAATTTCAAGTCCGGGTATATGGGTCTGTTACGATGTTTTGTTTAAAAAAGGGTTAAACACGGCAGAAAGGACTCGAGTAGAAAATAGACACCACATGTTAAGATAGGCAAAGGGCATTCATAAAATAGATTTCGCCAGCACACCACTCAGTTTTCCAACACAGTACCAAAAAGGTGGTGAATCAACAATATTTTTCCAGCACAACAGGGCTAGAAACGTAGATGCACTCCTTTTAGATTGATTTCTTTCCTTTTAGTTCATTTTGAGAAATTATAGATTGCCTTGTCACACATGCATTGATTGTAATTTGTTTTTATTTTTATATAAATAATTCAATTTTTGAATTATCAAGGGTTGATTGATTGAGATCAAGATTTTTTTTTTTTACTGAAGTACTGTAAAAAATTTCAAAGCACTGGAGCATCAATAATAACCAGACCATTCACAGGATTCTTGTGGCATAAATACTGGTGATGTTTTTCTTTTGTTACTATGTTTCATTGTAATCTTTCATTGTAATCATTTAATTCTAATTGTAAAGCAAAAAGCGTGATGAATAAGATTTATTATTGAGTACCTTATTCTGACTGCGTTTACAATCATAATGTTTTCCACTGAAGGCCAAACTAAATAATTCTTAATTTCTCTTTAGTTCTGCTAAATTTTTTCATATTTCTATCATAATTTATTTATAAATTCGATATATGCAGTAAATATTCCTAGCTTTCCCTGTGTTTAATCTATGAAAAATTGATGCAACTATCCAGTTATATTTTGACTCCATTTCCCAATAGACATTAATAAATTGAATACAATCAATTTTCTAAAATCCAAAACAAAACTCAAAACCCAAGTACAATCATAACTAGCCTAAAACCTTATCCAAAAAAAGTTAAATCTTAAAGAGAGAGCCCTCTTTGAAACTGGCATGGCTAAAATCTAGTTTCCAAAGTTTGTTTGATGTTGGCCTATGTGATTATTCTCACAATCTCTAGTAAATTACATAATGGTAACATAGTGGCGACCATACTGGGGAAAGAATTGAAATCAATCATAATTTATTTCGAATTGAATCACTGGTTAAATAATCACTGTATAAAATATTTCATAGAGATTCCTATCTTTTTTATTTTTTGTAAATACACTGTGCAATTTCAAATTCAAAAGGTTGGTTTGAGTTTCATTTTATAGTGTGTGTTTTAATTTTCAAAGCTGACTTCTAAGAGACCTTATACAAGATCTCATCCTAATCCCAAACCTCCTGAAATAGTGGATGATCCTCAAAGGATTTGAAAAAGAGATAAGGATACTTCACAAAAAGTAGTCAAAAATATCAGTTCATCCGAAAGCCAGGGAAGTAATATTTTTCTCCCTAGCGCACAATAATTTCCTAATAATCTTGAAACTTTACAAGATATCAAATTTGACTTAAAGTTTTAGAAAAGCCTGTTTAGTAGCAAATCCCAAAATTGGGTAGATATATTAGTCATTGACCAATCTATTTTGCATCCAAATACACTTAAAGATTTTCCTTCATTAATAAAATCTGATCAAGAAATTGTCCATGATTTTGAGATCCTCAAAGGTTTGGTATCAAACTTCACTTCAGCAATTACACATGCGTATCTCCAACAATCAATAGAATTTTCTACATTAAATATTTTTGCTTCATCCATTGCATCCCAAACAATTCAAAAAATATTTGTGAGTCCAACCTCTTCTGAAAATTATACTACTTATCCTCTCATAAGAAATAAAAAACCTCCATCTCCATCACTTCATCCATCCTCTCCTTCACATATATTTCATCCTTTTCCACCTCCTCCACCACTTATTATTTTCGACCCTCCACCTCCAATCATGGTTGCACGGTATTCTCCCTTGGTTCTTCCTCAAAATCTAGGGGCTATGCCCCAATATTATCAATGCAAAATACCCTAGTTCGGTAACACCCAACCCATTACTTCTCAGTAGCATGTAGACAAAATGAATGATTTCTTTGATCTCCATGAGATCGATACTGGTGATGTTATGATGAGGTTATTTGTTCAAACCCTTGGATGTGAGGTTAGGAAATGGTTTAGAGCTTTATCAACTACTACCATTAATTCTCTAGCAGTTTTACAACATCGATTTCTAGATAAATGGAAAGTTAAAAAGAACCCCCTCCAAATTCTATCAGAATATGAAAATATCAAAAGAGATAATGGAGTGAATGTGCAAGATTATTGTGCTAGATTCAACTCTATTTATACTGCCATTCCTACTCACATAAAACCACCCAAAGGATTAGTGATGATTAATTTTCCAGATGGTTTTGAACCAAACATAGATTATAAGTTAAGAGAGAGGACTCCTGGCACCTTAGAGGAAATGCAGAGCATATCTATCAGTGTAGAGGCTAGTTTGTTGGCCAAAAGAGCTAGAATGAGGGCTGAGAAGAGAGTTACCATAAAAGAAGAAGCATCAACCTCTAGCACTGATGCTTAGATAGATTCTTTAGTGAGGGAAATGGAACGAATGGTGATTGATAGAAACATCCCTAAGGAAAATAAAAACTCTCCCCAAAATTGCAATAAAAACAATAGAAGAAATCAACCACAGATTAAACAAAGGGGACCTGACCAACAAATTAGACCCCGTTTTCAGGACAATTATGTTGATGAAAATGGAGAGATCCCTCAAGAGGAAGAAGACAACCAAATAAATTTGTTGGGTTTACATGATAATGACACTATTTTTCTCACAGAATAAGAACAACAACTATTTTCATTAGCCCAAACAGAGCTTAAGTCAGAAGAATCTAAAGAATATAAACAAGGATTTGAAAACGCTATTATGGAGGTTCACAAACAATATAATCTTAGGAGAAGAAAAAATTCTGACAATACTGCTAAGAATAACACTGATCATCCTTCCAAAATTACCTCTGATTCAGACCCTAAGAAAACAGTAGAAAATTCTTCTAAGAAATCTGGTGAAACTCCTGGTAAGAAACCTTGAGAGGTTTATACTAAAAAGATAAGTGATTTTGTTTTTAAACTAACTCAAACTGATGTTCCAACCACTAGTCAGCAAACCCTACTTAAACCTAAATAAATTATCAATGTATCTAATATTCCCAATATTTTAAATATTCAATCATCATTTAATCTTGAAAAAGAATTAGCCAAAGTAAAAATTCCCATCCCTTTGACATAGATAATGAAAAAACAAACATACAGAACTTAGGTAATGTAATTAATAAAGATAGGGGAAACTACAGACACCCTCAACCTTAATGATGATCAACCTCAATTTCTGTTTGGTCCAGAAGTAGATGGTAAGTTACAAGAAGGAGCAGTCCCTGCTTTCTATGTCAGCTTAAACATACATGATAAAATCCTACATAATGCTATGTTGGATTCAGGTGCTTCACACAACTTAATGCCAAAAGATGTAATGGAAAAGTTAGGTTTTGACATCACTAGGCCCTACAAATATCTATACTAATTTGATTCAAGTAAAGTAAAGTGTTTAGGTCTCATCAAGGACCTGTGTATAACTTTGTCTCAAATCCTGACCAAAAGCCTAGTTATGGACATTGTCGTAGCATACATTCCTCCTAAATATGGCATGATTTTATCACGTTCTTGGGGAGAAAAGTTACAATGAACCCTTCAACTAGATATGACTTATGCTACAATACCATTCTTTGGTTAGCAGAGAAGGTTGTATAGAGACTCTCATGAATTATATGGCAAGAAGTCAAGAAAAGCCTCATAATTACCCTCTATATTCTATTCACACTGATTTGGATTCATTCATATTATTCATTGATAATGAAATGGAAGTACAATTTGGAAATAACATTGATACACCTGAAAACCCAGCTCAACTCGAACAATTAGATCCTCCTCCAGAACTCTTCTGGAATATGAGCTTTGATGGAGCCTGTAGTAAAGAAGGCTCTGGAGCAAGAATCTGGTTATCTATTCCATCTAATCATCATTGTGAAGGACACTCCTATAAAATTAACTTTCAATGCGCCAAAAATATTGCAGAATATGAAGCTATGATGTTAGGTCTACAATTACTTAAGAAATTAGGTGCCAAAATAATTTTTGTGCAGGGGGATTCGAAATTAATCATCAAACATATAAAAGGAGAATATGCTGCTAAACAACCTAGATTAAGAGCCTACAGAAATGCAGTGCACCATTTCTTAGATACTCTTGTGGAATATGACCTAGCAGTAATTCCAAGAAATAAAAATGTCATAGATTATAGTCTTGTTGTTTCTGCAAGTACTTGTTAAATTCCTCACCTGAACAAACCACACACAATTGAAATAAACATCGACCTGTAATACCAGTTAACATGCGATACTGGAAAGTTTTCAGAAATGACAAAAAAATTGAAAATTTATTACTATCAAAATATAAGTTTGAAGAAACTCAGTTAGATTTGGATAATCAGGAACAAAATCAACTAAAACCAGAAGATCATGTAGAAAATAAGCTAGTTGTATATATTCCTTTGGTAAACCAGTGTGGTAGATTAGATGTTAATAATCATTTAGATGAAAGTGTGCCTAAATTAGAAATTCATGATATAGATCCTCAAAAAGAATATTTTGAAATTCTTTAACTATACGATAATATTTTTCCCTAGGGATTAGCTCCATTAGAAGACCTTTTTGACTTCAATGATGTAGCAAGGAGGCCTAAAATTGAGCCCACAGGAGCAAAAGTTGAGGAATGCAACATAGGTATTGAACAAAATCCAAAAATGATAAAACTTCCAAAAACATTACCTATTGTTACCAAACAGAGATATATATCCATATTCAAAGAATACATTGATGTCTTCTCTTGGAATTATGAGGACCTGAAAGTTTATGATTTCAACATCATACAACACAATTCCAATTAAAGAAGAACAAAAAGCTTTCAAACAAAAACTTCGGAGGATAAATCTAATTTTGTTATCTTTAGTCGAGAAATAATTTAAAAGAATGTATGATGCTAAAATAATTTTCCCCCTCAGATATTCAAAATGAGTTTCAAACATAGTACCAACCAGAAAGAAAACTGGAGAAATCTGGTTGTGCATTGATTTAAAAAATCTGAATAAGGTTTCTATGAAAGATAACTATCCCTTACCAAAAATGGACCATATCTTACAAAAGGTAATAGGATCAAGTAGGATATAATTACTAGATGGTTTCTATAGCTATAACCAAGTCTTGGTTGATCCAGAAGATCAAGATAAAATAGCTTTTACCACTCCATGGGGCACTTTCATGTATGTGAAAATGCCTTTTGGATTGATAAATGTTGGGGCCACATTCCAAAGAGAAATGGACATTGATTTTTTAGAAGAGATTGGCCACTTTATTGTAATCTATCTATATGATATACATGTGTATTCAAAATCTCATGAAGAACATTTCAGACATTTGAAACAAGTCTTTGAGAAATGAAAAAATATGGCATATCTTTAAATCCTAAGAAAACACTATTTGGCCTAGAAGAAGGAAAATTGTTAGGACACATCACATCAAAATATGGAGTTAGAATTGACCCTAAGAGAATTGAAGCAATCCTAAAGATCAATCCCCCAATAAACATTAAGGAACTTCAATCCTTCATAGGTGAAATAAATTTTATGAGAATATTTATTCCTAATCTTCCTGAACTCTTGAAACTTAACCAATATGTTCAATAAAGTCTCTGAAATCAAATGGACTATATAGGCTAGGAAATATTTTGACATGGTAAAACATACATTAACTAAAGCACCTGTGTTAATTAGTCCATATTTAACTAAATACTTTATAATATTTTCTTTCACTTCTGAGCACACTGTTGCAGTTGTTTTACCTTAGAAAAATAGTGAAGGATTTGAGCAGCCAATAACTTTCTTCAGCAAATCTTTAAGAGATGCTTCTCTCAAGTAAAACATGATGGAAAAACAGGCCTTTGCACTAGTGAAATCAATTAAATACTTTAGAGTTTATATTTTTCATTCACATGTAATTTCTTATGTACCTAACTCTCTGATAAAGGATATTTTAACGTAGAATGTGTTATCACCAAATTGAGTCTTGTTCGACTGCTTCAATGGTCAACTTGGAGTAACTCTTTCAAACCAAATTTTGACTGAAGCTTAGCCTCTTCAGTCTGTGAGGGCTATCTCAAGGGGGTTTTATGATTTAGATAATGATAGTAATAGATGGCTAACTCTATGAATTGTGTCTTGGTTTTTTATGTTTGCAGGTGGAAAATATGAAGGATTGCTACCATTGGGCTTCTGGAGTTAACAAATAAGTAGGTTCATTGGCAAGGTTTCTTGACATGGAAGCTGAGGCAGATAGGGGTTTTTAACAAAGGAAATTCACTCATAGAACATAGGTCAACATAGTCATTTCAATACTAAAGGAAGTCAGAGCATAGGGTTATGAATTCTAAGTAATAGCAATGAAATATATTGTTAGTGGTTCAAAGGAAATTCACTCATAAAACATAGAAAAACACATTCATCTCATTACTAAAGGAAGTCAGAGCATAGATTTATGAATTATTTAGTAATAGCAATGAAATCTACTGCAAGTATTTAAACATAATATGTAGATCAATAAAACATTTAAAACCCCATGAGAATCTCAGGTCTATGAGAAGAAAACCACTATGTATTATTGATATAAAAACCTATTTACAATAGTAGCAGTCAGCCATAACATATCCCAACCACTTCTAACTCTAAAAATAAGTCCTTTATAGAATGAGAACCCATCCAAATGATATTCCACCTTCCTAGCTTCGAATTCCCACCTCGGAGACCTATTTCAAACATGATTCTATCACTTGGAGACTTCCTACGGATATTTTTGTTTTGCAGAGTTTGAATACAAAAAGGACTCTTCCTTCATTAATAGCTCTGTTATCCTCCTGTATTCTATAGTTTCACTAGGTGACTATGGATTTTCTACAATCTGCTGAAGATAGCATTTCTTGAATATCAGGTATCTTCAGAAATCTCACTGTCTTCATTATCTTCATAAAACCTTTTTCACTATCTCTCAGTTTTCCTTCTCAAATCACCCTCCTACTCTAAAAACTCACGTCTGGGCTTAAACCTCTCATTATCAACTTTTTCCCCTACCCAAAGACCCACTTTCATATCTAAAACCCCATTAACCCCCTCACCTTCATCATTCTTCCTTATTTACACAAAAATAATGTAAAAAGTCATGTTTTACATTATTTTAAATATAAAAATTAAACCTTTTAAGACCCATATTTTATATTAAAAACTTTTTTTTATTAAAAAAAAACCTGACCCTTTATAAATTTTAGAACCCCTTGCTTTAAAGTTTTTAACCCCCGCTTTATCATAAAACCTCGTTATCATATAGCCCTACCACTTGCCCTTATAAATAAGCACCTCTTCTTATTTTATTAACCCCCTGACCTGACTTTATAAAAAAACTTTCCCCGTATAATAGAACCCTGCCACATATCCGTCCAGGCCCCACCATCTGACTTGCTGGCCATTCCAAAGCCCTCGACCACCATTAGATCAATCCCTCACGATCCAATGGCCCATGATCGATATCACACAATTCTCTGTGCAGAGGTTAACCATTCCAAAAAGCGTGAAATGGGTGGTTTTATTTTTTGTACCCTTTTCCATGCGTCACCTAATAAATGGAATTTATTGTGTAACCAGCTCCAAAAAGAGATGAAAAGAGATATAAACGCCTTATAAATGAGCCACTTCGAGGGGGCAACCTCCAATACATTACATAAATGAACGATTCTTGGATGATACAATTTACAAAACCTCCTTTCTATATATAGGAGTCCATGGGGCCATAATGTAATCCTAGTGGGCCACAATGTAATCCTAGCCGACCTAACAATAATAATTTAAGGGCACAATAATAACAAAATGGGGGTTACAAGGGTACAATAATAATAATAAGGGGTTACACTAACAACAATAAGGGACTATACTAGTAATATAGGGACCTAACATGCCCCTCTCCTTTAAAAAAGTGTTGTCCTCAAGGCTTGAGTAGCTCTGGGTGCTTCTGTATAAAATTCTCATCCTCCCATGTAGAATCTTCAGTGGGTAAGTTCTTCCACTTGATGAGATACTCTAAAATTTATCGATTCCGTAGTTGTCGAGTTCTTGTTTCCGTGACCGCTTCCGGTTCCAATATGATTTTTCCTTCCTCATCAAGTTCTGGAAATATTGTTTGAACTGGAAGATTTTCACCTATAACCTTCATTAAGCATGAAACATGGAAAACTGGATGTACTCGCGAAGAAGCAAGAAGCTCCAATTTGTATGCCATAGTGCCAATATTTTGCAACACCTTGTAAGGACCATAGTATTTTGGCGATAATTTATTATCCTTCTTAGCTTGCTTGAGGGACATTTGTTTATATGGTTGTAGCTGTAAAAATACCCAATCTCCTACATAAAAACTTCTCTCGCTGCGATGTTGATCTGCCTGTTGTTTCATTCGATTTTGTGCCAAATTTAGGTTATCCTTTAATAGTTGGAGAACTTCTTGTTGATGCTCGATGTGATCTTCCACTGCTTTAACCTTTGAATTTTCCCTTAAAGATGATGTGATCGATGGTGGATGATATCCATAAAGTGCCATAAATGGGGTCATTTTTGATGCAGTATGGAAGGAAGTGTTATACCACCATTCAGCGAGAGGTAACCACTTGACCCATTGTGTTTGTTTATCAGATACAAAACAACGAAGATATCCTTCCAAATTTTTTTTACTATCTGAGTTTGACCATCAGATTGAGGATGATAAGATGAGCTATGAGCTAATTGAGTACCCAAACAAGAAAATAACTCCGTCCAAAAATTTCGAGTAAAAATGGGATCTCTGTCGCTCACAATAACCCTTGGGCTTCCATGTAGCTTTTGAATTCTATCCATAAATGTAGTAGCAACTGTACTTGCTTTAAATGGATGAGATAATCCACAAAAGTGTGCATACTTGGTAAGTCTATCAACTACCACCATGATGACATTCTTTCCTTCAGACTTAGGTAAACCTGTGATAAAATCCATTGAAATCTCCTCCCAACGTTGACTTGGAATGGATAAAGGTTGTAGAAGTCCCGGTGTCTTAATTGTTTCCACTTTATTCTGCTGGCAAACCAAACATTCCGCCACAAACTTTTGAATATCAGATTTAAGGCCATCCCAAAAAAATTCTTTCTTCACCCTGTGGTAAGTTTTTAAAAATCCTCAGTGTCCTCCTAAAGGAGAAGTGTGCAATTCCAGAAGAATCTTTTGTTTTAGTTGGGAATTCTTACAAAGATATAAGCGATCTTTGTACCATAAGGAATCATATTTCCAACTAAATGTATCAGATGTACTAGGATCTTGCTGCAACTTTTGAATGAGTGTCCATACATCTTTTTCCTTCTTCCATTCATCTCTTGCTTCGGTTATCCAATCTGGTTGGATAATAGAAATGGCACAAAGCAATGCTTCCACCTCTTCATTCTTCTTGAGAGTGCATCTGCAACAACATTAAGCTTTCCTTTTTTGTAGATTATTTCAAAGTCATAACCCAACATCTTTGTGACCCATTTTTGCTGCTCTTCTGAAGATTGTCTTTGTTCCAAAAAGTGTTTAAGACTATCATGATCAGTTTTTACCTTGAAGTGTCTTCCCATTAGGTAAGTTCGCCATTTCTTTAGTGCATGCAGTATTGCTAACATTTCCTTCTCATAAATAGGTTTCCGTAAATACTTTCCTTTGATTGGACGACTTTCAAAAGCAATGGGTCTTCCTTCCTGCATTAAAACTGCACCAATTCCATTTCCTGAGGCATCACATTCCACAATAAAGGTTTTTGTGAAGTCTGGCGTAGCTAAGACCGGTGCTAGGCACATTGCCTCGTTAAGATGTTCAAAGGCCTTAGTTGCTTCAGGAGTCCTTGAAAATGCATCTTTCTTCAATAATGTTGTTCGAGGTGCTGCTATTCTCCCATAATTCTTAACAAACTTGCGATAATAGCCTGTTAACCCGAGAAATCCTCGCAACTGCTTTATTGTCTTGGGGACTTTCCATTCCTTATGTTGGTATCCCGTGTTTTGACAGTTTGGCCAATCAAAAGACAAGGCAACATCAGAACCAATCTTTAGAGTTCCAGGATCTAGTCCTCCTATTCTCAGAGAGGGATCTCTCAAATATTTGTTTGCAAAGGTTTATCTTGTTTGCTTTGATTATGGATTTTAGACTAGTTATTTAAGTGCAGATGTTTGTTTGGTTGGGTTGAGTTGATACAGCAGAATATGAAAGGTCTAGGAAAGATAGACAGAAAGAGGAAATATCTGGTTCATTGGGCAATGGAGTCAAAATAAGTTCATGACAAACTCTTCAAGGGATATGTATCAAAGGGAAAATCTAACTTGGCCACAGGATCCTTTGTTTTGGAATGAGATGGACATTAATGTTTTGGAAAGAGAAGCTTAATTATCAACAAAGGGAACTTGAAAACATAACTTAACAATATAGAGATATTTGATAGACAGGGCTAACCATAAATTCCACAAACATTCTTTAAACAAATAATGACTTCAAGACAACTTTTAAAATGAAATCTAAGATTCGGGAAACTCCCTATTTCCTCAAAGATTTTATTTTAAAGGACTTAGAAAACATAAAAGATTCACTGATAGATGCATTCATAGAAGATGGAACACCTAAATAACATCTATGCTTGCAACTATAAATACCTTCAAAACAACTGTTCAAGCAGGGGCAAAGGGTAAGATCAAAACCGACCTCTTTGATTAACTTAAGACAATGGTACTTCAAAGGGAGACTTCAATAACAGCTTTCAAGTGATGGCAGACAAGAAGGGAGAACCATAAATCATGCTGAAACCGACTATTTGAGCTATCAAGGAAATAAACAAGCATGAAGACTAAAGAGAAGGTTTAAAGCCTCTAAAATACTTCAGCAGAAGAAAACATAAAACAGTGAAGGGTGAACAGGTCTAAGGTGTTTCCAGGAGTCATTTCTTAGCCTAAAACTTTCAGCCTACTGTAGTAAGAGATTATGAAACATAATGAAAACAAGAGAAAACATTAAACAGTTAGAATACTTCACCAAAAACCAAGCTCATGAATCCAGTGATAGAGCCTTCTCAGGAACAGGGATGCAACAACATCATCAAGACATCCAAGACTTCAATTTGTTTTTCAACTTCAACAGACTTGTATATTTATTTCCGAGAGTTTCAATGTTACAACTTGTGATCAAACAACAACCAACAACCAACCAACACTTCACTCATCTCTGCTGTGGTATATATAGAAATATGAGGAGGTGAGATTTGAAAAAGATCTCAATTACAATTAATACAGGATTTGAATGGCCCATTGGCCCTTGGGATGCTCAATGAAGAAACAGAAGAGGTGTTCACCGTATTAATTGATTTTCACTCATGATTTAAGCTGGGTAGGAGTATTTGTTGACCTTTGAGGCACAGGTAGTCCGAAGTAACTCTGTAGATATTCTTTGCATTGAAGGCCCTGGCAGAAGTGACCTCTTTGGCTGTGTCGAGGCGAAAATCTGATCCTGATCAATAAATTCAGCTCCTGATTGAATCCTTTGAGGCACATGTGGTGCTGTGGTGGTTGAGGAATCAATTTGCCTCAGATATGGCGGTGGAGGCATTATGTCTGATAAACACTTTTAGGTTTTCCTTTTAAACTATGTTTCAGGCTCTGAGATTAGGCTTCTGATGGCCGTCTTAGCCGTAATCCCTTCCAATCTGTCCATTAAACTCCCGCTTTGATCCATTTCTTCTTTTTGATACTCTTTTTCTGGGTTTTTTCGATGTTTTCCAGGTTTGACAGGGGCATGCTACGTCAACGGCTCATGAAACCTTGTTGACAACACAGTTCTATACCCCGTGGTCAATTTCCTTTGTTAAATCGAAAGAACGGGAGTCGTCACCCTCGTCCTTCGAATCTTCTTCAGACATGGCGAAAGAATTTTAAAACCTGCAAAATACAAACAAAATTATAAAATCCTACGTTTATATAGAAATATGCATCAGAAGGTGTGCGGGGGAGTGGGGCGATCGGAGCCATTGATCGCGCTGTGATCTATGGTTGGGAGCGATTTGGAAAGTCCGCGGAGAAAAAGGTTGACTGAGTAATGGAATCAGGAAATTGAAGGTGGACCGTCGATCTGCAGAGATCGACAACGGAGACGGATTCTCAGTTGCGCCGGGGCCCGGCTAAATAGTATGCAGCTTGATTAAAGGGTGGGTGACTTGGATAGGCAATCATCATTAGATGTGCGGGTCCTGATCGGACGGCTATCGTTGATTCCACTGGGCGGTCATGGCCCGACGGATAACGCGCGGGGGACTAAATTTATGCGGCGGTTTTGAAAAAGTACAGAGGACGCGTGTCAAGAGGTGTGTGGAATCGCTGGGCCTCGGGCCAAAACAACCTTTTCCCGAAGAGTGGTGCGGAATAAACCGTGGTTTTGGAAAACAGCGCGGGGAATGGCGGGGTCTACAGGGCAACTAGCGCTCCGCGCCGTCCGATCTGTGGAGCAGATCAATGGTCGAGATAACTTCATAAATTATTTGGGCGGAAAACCTTAGAAATTAATAAAAACCCGATTTTCATAGTTTACCAAGGTTTTTGGTGTTTTCGGGCGGAGGAAAAGGAGTAAGCGCCCAATGATCACAATGTTTGGTTCTGACGCTTGGGCGCATGGAGAAAAAAAAGGGTAGGGGCTTAGCCTGGGGGGCTTAAGTCCAACGCATAGAAAATGTGCATTTTCTATGGTTTTTAAAGGGAAATGAGGGTTCCGACAAGGTCAAGAGTGAGTCTTAGACCTTTAGGAAATGAATTTAAATGAAGGAAAAGGAGGAATCATGAAGTTGAGGGGTTTTCAAGGGAGATGGAGAAGAGGAACTGAGATTAGTTTCAGAGAAGGGAGGGGAAAAGGGGTCCTTTGCAGCAGTACTTTGGCTTTTAGAAATCAGCAGGATTTCTGAGTTCTGAATGGAAACAGTAGTGAATATTAACCAAGGATAGGACATTATCAAAAAGTCTTCAAGTATCAGCAATTTTAATCATGAAATTGTTTCTTGAAGGCTATCCAACATTATTTAGCCACCATCTGATATGATAGAATTTTATGGGTGGCTAACACCTTAATGGCTTTAATTTTGTTAGGGTCTACTTTAACACCCTTGTGAGATATAATATGACTCAGATATTCCACCTCTTGTACTCCAAAGAAACATTTGGATGTTTTTGCATATAATTGTTTCTCCTGCAATAGTTTGAGCACCCTGTCAACATGTTCAACATGATCCTTCCAAGACCTGCTATAGATTAGTATATCATCAAAAAATACTAGCACAATTTTTCTAAGGAAGGGTTTGAAAATGGAATTCATCAACCCTTGAAATGTAGAAGTTGCATTGGTAAGGCCAAAAGGCATGACCAAAAATTCATAATGACCCTCATGAGTTCGAAATGTTGTTTTTGGAATATCTTCAGTCTTCATTCTAATTCTATGATATCCTGAACGAAGATCCAACTTGGTAAAATAAATTGCTCCATGTAATTCATCCAATAATTCATCAATCACAGGAATGGGAAATTTGTCTTTAATGGTGAGCTTATTGAGCTCCCTATAATTCGGACACATTCGCCATGATCCATCCTTCTTGTGTACCAAAACTATAGGAGCGTAGAAAGAACTTTGACTAGGTTGAATTATACCCGCCTCTAACATTTCTGCAATCATACGTTCAATTTGGCTCTTTTGGAAGTAAGGATATCTATAAGGCCTGATGTTTGGAGGAACACTTCCTGGAATCAAATGAATAGCAGATCATGATCACGAATAGGTGGGAGTCCTTTGGGAGTTTCAAACACCTTGGAATGATTGTCCAAGACTTGTTGGAGATCTGCAGAAATAAATGATTTTGATGACGGAACTTCTAGTGAGCATAATTGTGCAATTACGCCTCGTTGTTCTTTATTTAGAAGCTTTGGCATGCCATTAGAGCTTATTATCCTTCCCGTATTCCCTTCAATACCCCGTAATTTGACTTCCTTTCCTTCTGAAAAAAATTTCAAGTTCTTGAAAATTAAAAGCTACCGTCCCCAAAGATTGTAACCACTGTACTCCTAGTACAACATCAGCACCTCCCATAGGAATGTAAAGCATTGAACTAGTCAATACATATTCCCCCATGGTTAGCTTGATATTATGGCATTTCCCAGAGCAATTTATAGTTCCTCCATTTGCAACCATCACTTGGCATTCTGGTGCTGGGTATAGGAAACAATTTAATTCCTTGGCTACCTTACAATGAATAAAATTATGGGTGCTACCTGAATCAATCAACACTATTACCTTTTCCTTCTTGATCTGTCCTGCTATCTTGAGAGTTTGAGGAGTGGTAATTCCTGCCAGTGCATTACATGATATGGTCGGATTCATTTCTTCCTCTTCTATGGCTGGTTCCTGGTGTATATCCTCTTCTTTTTCATTTTCTTCTTCTTCACAATCTATGTAAAATAATTTCTTTTCAGCACACTTATGACCTTTAGTGTATTTGCTATCACAACTGTAGCAAAGCCCTTTTTCTCTTTTTTTCTTCCAATTGTTGTGGTGTCAACCTTGTAGGTTGTGGAAATCTAGGCATAGCAACACTTCCTTCTTTATAGAATTGAGTGGTAGGCTTCCTTGTCGCCATAATTTTACATTCAACTTTTCTTGCCAACCCGAATGCCTTCTCCAATGAATCAGGTTCCAAAATGCGAACTTCATGTTGGATGTTATCCTTTAAAGTCCCTATGAAGAGATCAATCTTGTTTTCCTCTGGAATATCAGTTACCCTTATATTCAATTTTTGGAAGTCCTCAATGTGCTGCCCCACTAAACCCTTTTGTTTGAGATTTATCAATTGGCTAAAGAAGGTGTTGCTCTTTGTATCCTCATAATGTGCTATCATTTCCTCCGTAAAAATTGACCAAGTGACAATTTTTTAACGGGAGCAAAGCCATCGATACCATACAAATGTATTTTGTTCTAAATGTAAAGTTGCAATGCGTACCTTTTGTGTGTTTTGCACGTTATGGAGATCAAAATCTTGCTCCATCTGTAGTATCCATGTTACAGGATCCTTTCCATCAAAATTCCTCATATCCAGCTTTGGAATATGGTGGTTCTTCCCGCCAAAATTAGAGTTTATGAAATCACAATTAACATTTATTTTGTTCTCATCATTAGGTTCTTCTACTATCTTTTCACCATTAGGAAACCTTTCTTGTATCAACTTTGTCAAACCTTCCATGTCTGCTTTTAGAAAAATTTTCATGTTTTCCATTTTCTCATCGATCTTAGCTTCCATGTCATCCATCTTAGATTCCATGCCAGCCTCCATGCCATCCATCTTAGCTTCCACGCCATCCATCTTAGCTTGCACGCCATCCATCTTAGCTTCCATGCCTTTCTTGAAAACTTCCATTTCATTTTTTGTTGCTCTTTTGCAAGAGCGAAATTTGTTGCACTTGCTCTTGTAATTTTGATATGTCATGTTGCCATCCTTCGTCTTCATGAGTCATAGTAGAGTCTTCTAAAGGCTTAATGGGTGTTGAATTTTTTTTAGGGGCCATTTGAGAATCCAATACTGATATCCATTCTACAATATGCCCTTGGAATCAATTCAACTTGATTCTTCAAACAAGACTTATGCAATTTTAGAAAACAAATACACACCTTTTACTTGCTTTGAGGAGATCGATATTGAAATTGTATTATCTATGTGATTGCAGGTCTTCAATATCTGAAATTCAGCACTGAAGTAGCCCTCTGAATTCTCTTTCAAATGCCACAGGTCTGACCTGATTTTGATTCTCCAAGACAAAGTTGTGTCCAATCTCCCACAATGACCTAATTCTGGACTGGTTCAGTAGAGCGAACTTGTACGACTTGCCACGTGTCACTGTTTTGTCCTTTGTCTCCGAAATTGATAGCGAAGAAACTACAGGCTGTGTACTTGTGACCACTTTTGACGGCACTCCAATCCAATCTTCAGAGAGAGAGTTATTGAACTTTTCCCACAATCACCTCTTTGAGATGAAATTCAGGAGCCTGAAAAAGCACTACCTTCCACAGATCATATCTCCAAAAATATTGCGAACCAAGCTCTGAAATTTTTTGAAAAATTTCCTCAGGATTTCAGCTTTACACCATATGAATTTCAGATTCCGAACCTTCGTAGAAAATCTTTTATAGCGCAATGCGACGATGACCCGTTTAGGAGCCCGAAAAATACCTATCTTCCATAGATCATATTCGGTAACATTAAGTGACCAAGTTTCCGAAATTTTTAGAAAATCTTCCTCAGATTTCAACAGACTTAAAAGTTTTCCGCTCAAACTTCATAGAAAAATACAGGTAGTGAAAATTCCACGATGACCCGTTTGGAGTAACAAAACCGGAGTAACAACCCTAGAATCCAAAGCTCCGAAACTAAATGTTGTGAAGCTAGTTCCAAAAATAGAAGAAAAGAGATATCAATGCCTTAGAAATAAGCCACTTCGAGGGGGCAACCTCCAATACATTACATGAATGAACAATTCTTGGATGATACAAATTACAAAACCTCCTTTCTATATAGGAGTCCATGGGGCCACAATGTAATCCTAGCCGACCTAAAAATAATAATTTAAGGGCACAATAATAACAATATGGGAGTTACAAGGGTACAATAGTAACAATAAGGGGGTTACACTAACAACAATAAGGAACTATACTAGTAATATAGGGACCTACCGGAATCACATCCACCGGCCTGAACTTGCTTACCACCTTTTCTCCATGCGAAAACCGCCTTTCTGCCTCCCACCAGAACCCAATACCGTTGCCTCCGTTCAAATGTTACGAAATCCTATGGCTTTGCGATGAAGCCCTCATCCACCATTAACACCTCTATAGCACTCCAAAAGCCCGAAATGCCTAAAAAAATGCACAGAAGCCACAAACATAGGTTTTGAACTAATTGATTGATTTTAATGTGTAGTCTACCAAAGGATCAATGCATAAATGGAATTCTAAAGGTCCCAATATTGTTTTACAAACTCCCTGGGTGACGATCCATCAAGTCTCTTCATCAAGAAGGCCTCGAATGATGGATTAACAAATGAAAATCAATGGAACATGACCATTGATGGTCATCTAAATCACATCAAAAGAAATAAAGAAGTCTATGACAATGGTGCACAGGGGTAAAATCAAACAAAGAAACACAATCAGAAAGAGAAAAAAAGGCTTAAAAATGGTTAATCAAAGTTAAAGGCACAAACTAGGAAGATCAAGGTCAAATCAAAAGACAGAAATGAATACAAAAGATTAAAAGCAATTAATCAAATATTGAAAGACAGGGAGGCAGAGAAAAATCAGATTAGAGGAGTTAAAAGGATAATTTCAAAGGCAGATTAGCACAGAAGCAGATCTGAATGACTAAAATCATTTACTTCTTTAGGGACACATTTTTCCACCTACAACCTGTTTCATTTCACTAAAGACATCAACAATTATTGAAACAGTCAGAGATATTTCTCGGCTACTCTGCAGTTATTGTAAAATTTATTAAGAAGCCTTAAAAGTTAAACATTTCCAAAAGTTAGCTCAGGAGTTAAGTTAGAAGTTATTGTTACAGTGAGTCACTCTCAGATATTTTTCCCTTGGGCCTTGCATGGTCTCAAAGGTCAAAAATGCATTAAATCTATAAATAAATGAAAATATAAAACCCTAGCTTAGGATCACCTCCTCATTTTGCAAATAAATACTACATGTATGTTTCATCTTTAGTGTTGGTTGGTTGGCGATTGATAGTTATTGAGCTAGTTGATGAGTTGCTAGGAAGGATTTGAGAAAACTCTGAGTTGCAGAGATCTACTACACTGGAGTAATGTAACTGTTTTTAACATCAATAATACATGCACGTTCACAGGATTCTTGAGCTATGTTAATAGTGAAGTTATCCTTTCTTTGTTAATATTTTGCTTCTGTTTTCCATTTTGTCCATGATTTCTATGATAAAAGAACATAAATTTTAGATTAGCATATGGTGTCTTGGCACCCTAATTCTACCTGCTTTCTTTATCTTAATGTTTTCTTCTGCAAGGCCTTATTAGAGAATTCTTAATTGCTCTCTGGTTCCACATAGATGTTGTCTTGGAAATGATTTAGTAGAGTCCAGCCAAATAAGTCTATGGTATTCCCTGTGCTTTGGTGTAGCTTGAAATATTATTTTTAAGGCCTTTCTTTGAAGTTTACTTAGTAGATTCTAACCAAAGAAGTCTATGGTATGCCCTGTCCTTTGGTTTGTCTTAAACTATTAATTTTAAGGTCTTTTTAGAGTGTTTGATTAAAGAAGACAGATGTATCTTACTCTTTAGCTACCCTCATTGTTATCTTAAATGTTTTATTTGTCTGGAAGTAATTCTAGAATTGTTGGATTGTTGTCTTAAAGGTTTTCTTATTAAAGTCTAGCCAAAAACGTATCTGGTTTCCCCTGTCCTTTGGTTTGTCTCAAATAGTTACCTAAGAGGCTCTTCTTTTTGAAGTAGAGTTAAAGGATTCTTAATTGCCCTTTAGTTTTACTGTTTTCACAACTTACTGTCATTTCATATTCCATCTAATCTAAAAGATCCACTTGATATAGTTAGCTTGACCTATGAAAACCCTTGCAGAGTTGGTAAACAATTAAATCCTTTTATGACTCCATAGCCCAATGGATTAATGTTTCTCACAGTCTATCTATTCAACTAAAACACTTCATCAATTGATCACACTATTAATCTATCAACCAATCAGACAAAACAAACAGTCCTAAGAACTTCACAACTAGCTTAAAATTAGAAAACAAAATCATAAAGATATATAATTTACAAACACATACATAGAGAGAGCCTTCTCTGAGCAAAAAAACCATAGGTCCTTGGACTCCAAAGTGGTTTGATGTGGTTCCCTGTAGAGTTTTCCTTGCCAATATTGCAAATCATGGGGAGCCAACATAGTGGCAACCATACGAGGGAATAATGAGTTATTAAATAGCTTAAACATTATCTCAAGAGCTCAGAAAGCCTCATTTTAACTTATATGAATCAAGTGTTAGCCAAGAATGGTACCGGGTTTCTAATGGTGGAGAAAGACTAGCCTAAAGACAATTAAAAAATCCTCCACTTTGTTACTCCACTGGTTTTCCGTAGGCCTTCTGATTCCATTGGTTTCCTATAGAATCCACTGGGAAAATTATTTCATCATCAAACCTCAATAGAACCCAGTCAAGAATACTTTGTGGATTAATTATTTCTTTCACAGATTTTTTTTTTTTTCAAAACTGTTACACCTTTTAAACCTTTCTGATGCTTGGGTCCAAATTATGGCTTCTAGAAGAATCTGTACCAGATCTTATCCATACCCAAATCCTCCTACAATAATTGATAATCCTAAAATATTCCTTAGGAAGTCTCCTAGATCTAAAAATCCAATTGTTAGCAGATTTATCCACAAACCAAGTTCCCTACCTGAAAATATTAAAAACTTGCATAATATCTTATCTGACTCACCCCTATAACAAAGCTTGTCTACAACTAGATCTCAGATTTGGATAACCTAGATAGTTTTAGACCCATCCACCTTACAACAGAACTTTTTTGTACTAACCTCATTCCCCATTGTTCACCTTCCTCCATTTAACCCTGTACCTCCTTTTGTAAATCCTCCACTTGTTAACCCTCCTTTGTTTCCTCAACCATAGATCATGGCAACATGGTATGCTCCACTAGTTCTACCATTGCCTTTAGTTGTTCTACCACCAGACTACCAGTCCAATATTCCCTTATATGATGCAATTAGTTCTACTACAACTCAACAACATAAGGACAAAATGAATGACTACTTTGACAAACAAGAAATAGATGATGAAACTATTAAACTCATAATGTTTTCTCAAAGCTTAGGGGGAGAGGTAAGAAAATGGTTTAAAGGTCTAACCCCTAATAGCATAAATGACCTCCCTACATTTCATCAATTATTCTTAAACAAATGGGAAGTCAAGAAGAACCCTCTCCAAATATTATCAGAGTATGAAAACATTAAGAGAAATGTTGGAGAAGGTGTGCAAGAATACTGCACTAGGTTCAATAGTGTATACAATGCCCTCCCTACACACATGAAACCTCCATAAGGTCTAGCTCTACTAAAATTCCCTGATGTTTTTGATCCAGATATGGATTCTCAATTAAGAGAAAGTGAACCCCTCACATTAGAAGACATGCAAAGGGGAGCATTAAGTGAAGAAGCCAATCCGATTTCCAAAAGAGCTATAATGAAGAATGAAAAAAGAGTCACATATAGGGAAGAACCTGTAGCCTCCACATATGATACAAATATTGATAACTTAGTCAAAACCATGGAAAGTATGATGGAGAGGATGAATGTAAATGAGAGAGCTTAACCTAGAGAAAACCAAATAGCTCCTTAAAACAGAAATCAAAATCAGAACCAAAACCAAAACTTTAGGAGAAACCCCCCTCAAATAAGACAAAGAGTTCCTAATTAGAAAATCAAGCCTCCTTTCCAAGAAAATTGTGTTGATGAGGATGAAGGGGTGATTGAAGAAACAAAGGAAAGTCACATAAATTTAATGGGAGTAAATAATGAAGATGTTGTTTTCATATTTGCACCAAATGAGGAAGAATGCCTAGAATATGGAGACTATAAAAAAGGCTTTGAAAATTCCATCATGGAAGTATATAGACAATATGACCTCAGAACCAAGAAAAACCAAGATAATCCAAAAATAAATAACTCTGAAATTTCTGCTAGGAAGATCCCTGAAAACATTCCTAAAAAGACAGTAGAAAATCCAAATACAGTGGCTGAAAGTTCTGATAAAACTAGAAGAAAAAATAGCCAACCTAGTGGCAAGTGTAGTGGTAACCAAAGCAGCACTAGAAATGTAGTTAGTGCCCCTAAAAAAACTATTTTAACTTGGCTTTCCTAATAAAAACCAAGAAGCTTAAATTATTGTGAAAACAGTGTCTGAAAAATCTGATTTGAACCTTTCAAAAACTCAGACACCTTTCAGTATAGAGAATGAAATTGCCAAAATTAAAACCTCTATTCCTATTACTAAATTATTCACTCAAGATGTATATAGATCCCAAATTTTTAAAACCTTAAACGTAGGAGAAAATGTTGACTCTGTGAATTTAAATGATGACAAACCTGAAACTCTGTTTGGACCAGAAGTAGAAGGTAAATTTCAAGAGGGAGGTGTTCCTCCATTTCATGTTAGTTTAAACATCCATGATAAAATTCTCCACAATGCCATGTTAGATTCAGGAGCTTCGCACAACCTCATGCCAAAATTAGTAATGGAAAGACTAGGCCTTGAGATAACTATACCATACAAAGATTTATACTCTTGTGATTCTAGTAGAGTTAAATGTATAGGTCTAATCAAAGATCTCTATGTTAATCTAGCACAAATACCATCCAAAAGCCTAGTAATGGATATTGTAGTAGCTGACATTCCTCCTAAATATGGCATGCTCCTATCTAGATCATGGGGAGCTAAACTCGAAGGCACCCTCCAAATGGACATGACCTATGCTACGATACCTATCTTCAGTCAACCAAGAAGACTATATAGAGAAACTCACATAAAATACACGGTTAACAGTCAAGAAAATCTAGACAACTCCCCTCTTTATTCCATCCACACTGACCTTGATTCATTTATCCTTTACAATGATGAAAAAATTAATGAACAAGTGACAAAAAATGAAAAAATAGCTGAACAAGAAGAGAAAAGGGAGGAAGAACAGTTAAAACAAGTGGCCCAAATAGAATATAACAACAAACATAGTGAAGACCACAAAGAAAAAAACAATGACAAGCATAGTGGCAGCCACAAGGACCAACATAATGATAAATATGAAATTGAACCTCTTTCGAGTATGAGCTTTGATGGTTATTGTGGCAAGAATAGTTTAGGAGCAGGTATATGGGTGCATAAAATATAGAAAAATCATGCAGAAGGTCACTCATACAAGCTAAGCTTTCAATGCACAAATAACATAATTGAATATGAGGCACTCCTCTTAAGGCTACAATTATTGAAGAAATTAAGAGCTAAGAGGATAACTGTCCATGGGGATTCTGAGCTAGTCATTAGGGAGATTAAGGGAGAATACATAACTAAGCATCCTAGATTAAAAGCATATAGGGATGATGCCCTTGACATCTTAAAAAATTTCAAAGAATATGATCTTACCTTTGTCCTTAGAAAACCAAAGCATCCTTGCCAATGGTCTAGCATTTGCAGCCAGTACATGTCAAAAACCTTATCATAACAAACAATGCATAGTACAAGTCAAATACAAACCAACAGTCCTTGATAATATAAGATATTGGCAAGTTTTTGAAGGAGATAAATAGATAGAAGATTTCCTGCAGTCTAGAAATGGGTTTGAAATGCCAGATTCAGACTCAGATCATGAAGAGGACTGCTCTACTGAGGAACAAACTTACAAAGAAGAACCTCCTGATAATGCTAATATAAATCTATTAGACAGAGAACACTCACATAAAACAGAGTTGTGTACAAGTTCAGAAAAAAGAAGATTTTGAAGTGCTGCAATCCAAAGATGATAATTTTCCAAAGGGACTAGTTCCTTTAGAAGAACTTTTTGATTTTAATGATGTTGCTAGGAAGCCAAAGATGGAACCCATTGAAGCTGAAATAGAAGAGTGCAATATAGGCAGTGAATAAGAACCCAAAATAATAAAACTGTACAAAACATTGCCAGCTCATATAAAACAGAAATATCTTCAGCTTTTCAAAGAATTTACTTATGTGTTTTCCTGGAGCGATGAAGATTTAAAATCATATGATACTAAGATAATCCAGCATAAGATCCCTCTCAAAGAAAACCAAAAGCCCTTTAAATAGAAATTTTGAAAAATAAACCATTTGCAGCTACCCCTGGTTAAGATAGAAATTAAGAAAATGTGTGATGCTGGAATAATAGTCCCTCTAAGATACTCAGAATGGGTTTCAAATCTTGTATCAGTGAGGAAGAAAACATGAGAAATTAGGCTATGCATAGACATCAGAAATTTAAACAAAGCCTCCTTAAAAGACAACTACTCTTTACCAAAAATGGATCACATTCTATAAAGGGTAGTAGGTTCTAAAAGAATATCTTTGCTAGATGGCTTTTTAGATACAATCAGGTGTTGGTACACCCAGATGATCAACACAAGACAACTTCCACTACACCCTAGGGCAACTTCATGTATGTTAAAATGTCTTTTGGGTTAATGAATTTTGGAGCCACCTTTAAAAGAGCAATGGATATTGCTTTCTCATAAGAGATAGGTTACTTCATTTTGATATACCTTGATGACATCACAGTCTATTAAAAAATTGATGAAGAACACCTAGCTCATTTAAGAAAAGTCTTTGAAAGATGTAGAAAATATGGTTTGTCTTTGAATCCCAAGAAAAATCTGTTTTGCCTTCAAGAAGGAAAAATTTTAGGCCACATCATATCTGAAGAAGGGATCAAGATTGACCCAAAAAGTATTGAAGGAATATTGCAAATCAGCCATCTAAGAAATATCAAAGAGCTATAATCTTTCATTGGGAAGATAATTTTCTTAAGAAGGTTCATACCAAACCCTGTAGAACTCCTGAGAAGAATCACTAACATGCTGAAAAGAGAAATAGGAGTCAAATGGACCATAGAATCAAATCAATCCTTTGATATGGTAAAACAAGCTCTTACCCAAGCATTAGTTCTGATCAGCCCTGATTTTACCAAAGATTTCTTCATATTTTCTTTTGCATCAGAACATACAGTTGTTGTTGTCTTACTGCAAAAAAATATAAAAAGACAGGAGCATCTCATAGCATTCTTCAGCAAGGCATTGAGAGATGCACCTATGAAATATAACATAATGGAAAAACAAGCTCTTGCCTTGATCAAGGCATTAAAATATTTCAAAGTTTACATTATGCACTCACACATCATTTCTTTTGTGCCTCACTCAGTGGTAAAAGACATACTCACACAAGATCCTGATGGAAAAAGAGGTAAGTGGATTGTTGTTAATTAGAATATGATCTATAAATCAGGCCCACTAAGCTAATCAAAGGGCAAGGACTAGATAAACTCATGGTTGAAACAAACTTTCAAGCATTGGACATGAATATGATTAATGCATTAGATGAACAAGAGGAGCTGACAACTCCACCCATTGAAGAATCATTTTTGAATTCAGCTTAGTATGTTGATATATTATATGTGCTTTTTAATCTTAATGTTCCTCCTGGTTTGTCCAAAACAAAGGCTAGATTCTTAAAGTTAAAGGTTGTAAACTTCTGCATTTTAGATAAAATTTTATATTGGAAAAATTCTACTGGTATATTGCTTAAATGTTTGCCTAAGGATGATGCAGATAAGATCAAGCTTGAGTTTCATGAAGGAGAATGTGGAGGCCACCTCTATTGGAAAACCACTGTCAAAAAAATCCTTAGAGCTGGTTACTATTGGCCCACCCTTTTTCAAGACATCCATAAAATGGTAATTGCTTGTCACAAATGCCAAATTTTTTAGTGCAAAAGAAAACTACTGCCATTACCTCTACATCTTATTTCTGTTGAAGCTCCTTTTCAAAAATGGGGCCTTGATTTCATTGGAGAAATCCACCTTGCTTCCTCTGCCTAGCACAAATGGATCCTACTGCAATTGACTATTTTACAAAGTATATAGAAGCCATCCCTTCTAGAACTGCCACAGACTTAGTAATTATCAAATTCCTTGAAATCACATTTTTTCTAGGTTTGGATGCCCTAGAAAAATCGTCAGTGACAATGATACTACCTTTAGATCCAAGAAAATGGTGGATTTTTGCCAAAAATATCAGATTTCATTGGGTAATTCTATAGCTTATTACCCTCAAGGTAATGGGTTGGAAGAATATTCAAACAAAAGTTTGGTGATCATCATTAAAAATTTGTTGGAAGAAAACAAAAAATCATCGCACGACAAACTAGTACATGCACTATGGGCAAACAGATTAACAAATAAAAAATAAATTGGAATGTCTCCCTATCAGCTAGTGTATGGAGCAGATGTAGTTTTCCCAACAATGTTGGGAGTACCGGTGATGAAGCTCATCCAAGAAGCACAGTCTGAAGAAAATGATATGTAAAGAAGAATAAACCAGACTTTCCAGCTGCAGTAAACCAGAGAAGAAGTATACAATAGAACACAATAAGTGCAGGAAAACATCAAGAAACTTTTTGACAAAAGGAACAAAGAAAACGATATCAGCATTGGAGACAAAGTGCTGAAGTGGGATTCAAGAAGAGAGGACAAGGGTAAGCATGGAAAATTTGACAGTCTATGGAAAGTTCCATACATCATCCATTATGCAAGAGGTAATAATGCATTCTTTCTATAAGGAATGGATGGAAAAAAATTATTTGGAGGTCTTTTCAATGGCAGGATTCTCAAGAATTATTTCAGTTGAAGACCTCAGTTTAAAGCTTTATTCATTGTATATAAAATTGCTTGAATAAAAAGACTAGAAGGATAGACATAAAAAGGAAGAAAAGGAGAAAAGAGGGAAGATACAAAGAAAAGGTAAAGCCCCATACCAAAAAAGAATGTTTTTGAAAATGTGCAAGTAAAAATGCCACTAATTTTGAAAAGGAAGCCTTTTTCACTCATATAGCCTAATCATGATTGAACAAATTTTAAAATTTTGCTGATAAAATGAAGATATGCCAAACTATTTAAACTTGGCTTATTAGTATATTAGAAAATATATTGGTTCCAAAGTTCAAAACTGAACCAAAGAGAAAAGAGAGGGATGAATGAAAAATTCTAGATTATAGCCCTCAATTTTTATTTTTACCTTTTGAAAAAATAAAATCTGTGTGCAACTTGTCCAAAATGCCACAACTTATGACAAATCAAAATGCTTAATATTTATTGGGTCAAGCTATCAATTTCCTGTTGATAGATTAGAGAATGAAAATTTGTCAAACTGTTTAAACTTGACAGATAAGTAGATTAGGTAGAGAATAAAACAGCTCAACAATTTAATATGAGCCTTTGGATGATATAAGGGTAGAAATAGATAGTTTTTATTTCAAAAAGAAAAATTGATGTCAAGGGTTTGCCAGTCTAAATGCACCCAAATGAAGAAAAAATGCTAGAATTAAATGATGGGTAGGTAGAATTGAGTTGCAACAAAGCATGATTTTCAAGTTTCAAAGGTCCAAGTTACAAAGAGCAGCAGTAGATCAGAAATTACAGAACGAAAAATATGCCAAATACATTCAAGGCATTGATTTACAATTCTAGAGATCTGAACTCTAAGGTTCTTGACACCTCCTAAAGGAGTTGCCCTCCCCAATTGGAGCAACTGTTGTCCTCCTGTATTCTACAGTTTCATTAGGTGACTATGGATTTTCTACAATCTGCTGAAGATGACATTTCTTGACTATCAACTATCTTTAGAAATCTCACTGCCTTCATTATCTTCATAAATTTTTTTTCACTATCTCTCAGTTTTCCTTCTCAAAATCACCCTCTTGCTCTAAAAACTCATGTCTGGGCTTAAACCTCTCATTATCACCTTTTTACCCTACCCAAATACCCACTTTCAAAACCCATATTATCATATTGCCCTACCCTACCTACCCCTTGCCCTTATAAATAAGTGCCTCCTCTTATTTATTAACCCCCGACCCCACTTTATAAAAAAACCTTTCCCCGTATAATAGAACCCCACCACATGTCCATCCGGGCCCCACCGTCTGACTTGCCCACCATTCCAAAGCCCCCAACCACCATTAGATAAATCAATCACGATCCAACGACCCATGGTCGATATCACACCATTCTCCACGCGGAGGTTAACCATTCCAAAACGCGCGAAATGGGTGGTTTTTTTGTTTGTACCCTTCGCCACGTGTCACCCGCTAAATGGAATCGCATCCACCGGCCCAAACCCGCTTACCACCTTTGCTTCTTTCGAAAACCGCCTTTCCGCCTCCCGCCAGAACCCAATTACGCCACATCCGTTCAAATGTTCTGAAACATTATGGCTTTGCAATGAATCCCTCATCCACCATTAACACCTCTACAGTGCTCCAAAAGCCCAAAATGCCCAAACAAATGCAGAGAAGCCACGAACGCAGGTTTTTAACTAATTGATTGATTTTAATGTGTAGGATGTCGAAGGATCAATGCATAAATGGCATTATAAAGGTCCCAATATTGTTCTACAGACTCCCTGGGTGACGATCCATCAATTCTATTCATCAAGAAGGTCCCGAACGATGGATTAACAAATGAAAATCAATGGAACATGACAATTGATGGTCATTTAAATCACATCAAAAGAAACAAAGAAGTTTATTACAATGAAGCACAGGGGTAAAATCAAATGAAGAAACACATTCAGCAAGAGAAGAAAAAGGCTTAAAAAGGTCTAATCAAAGTTAAAGGCACAAACTAGGAAGATCAAGTCAAATCAAAACCCAAAAATGAATACAAAATATTAAAAGTAATTAATCAAAGATTTAAAGGCAGGGAGGCAGAGATAAAGAAGATTAGAGGAGTTAAAAGGATAAATCCAAAGGCATATTAACACAGAAGTAGATTCAAATGACTAAAATCATTTACTTCTTCAGGGACACATTTTTCCACCTACAGCCTGTTTCATTTCATTAAAGACAACAACGATTATTGAAACAGCCAGATATATTTCTCAACTACTCTACAGTTATTGTAAAAGTTATTAAGAAGTCTTAAAAGTCAAACATTTCCAAAAGTTAGCTCAACAGTTAAGTTAGAAGTTATTGTTACAGTGAGTCACTCTCAGATATTTTTCCTTGGGTCTTACATGGTCTCAAAGGTCAAAAATGCATTAACTCTATAAATAAATGCAAATCTAAAACCCTAGCTTAGGATCACCTCCTCATTTTGCAGATAAATACTGAATGTATGTTTCATTTTTAGTGTTGGTTGGTTGGCTGATTGATGGTTACTGAGCTAGTTGATGAGCTGCTAGGCTGGATTTGAGAAAACTCCGAGTTGCAGAGATCTAATGCACTAGAGTAATGTAACTGTTTTGAACATAAATAATACAAGCACGTTCACAGGATTCTTGAGCTATGTTAATGGTGAAGTTATCCTTTATTTGTTAATTTTTTCCTTCTGTTTTCCATTTTTTCCATGATTTCTCTGATAAAAGAACATAAATTTTATATTAGGATATGATGTCTTGGCACCCTAATTCTGCCTGCTTTCTTTACCTTAATGTTTTCTTCTACAAGGTCTGATTAGAGAATTCTTAATTGCTCTCTAGTTCCACCTAGGTTGTTGTCTTGGAAATGATTTAGTAGAGTCCAACCAAAGAAGTCTGTGGTATGCCCTATCCTTTGTTATAGCTTGAAATATTATTTTTAAGGCCTTTCTTTTAATTTTACTTAGTAGAGTCCAACCAAAGAAGTCTATGGTATGCCATGTCCTTTGGTTTGTCTTAAAATGTTACTTTGAAGGTCTTTTTAGAGTGTTTGATTAAAGAAGACATGTGTATCTTTCTCTTTAGTTACACTTATTGTTATCTTAAATTTTTTCTTTGTCTGAAAGTAATTCTAGAGTTGCTGGATTGTTGTCTTAGAGGTTTTATTATTAAAGTTTGGCCAAATAAGTCTATGGTTTGCCCTGTTCTTTGGTTTGTCTCAAACAGTTACCTAAGAGGCTTTTCTTGTTGAATTAGAGTTAAAGGATTCTTAATTTCCCTTTAGTTTTACTTTTTTCACAGCTTACTGTCATTTCATATTCCATCTAATCTAAAAGATCCACTTGGTATAATTAGCTTGCCCTATGAAAACCCTTGCAGAGTTGGTAAACAATTAAATCCTTTTATGACTCCATAGCCCAATGGATCAATGTTTCTCACAATCTATCTATTCAATTGAAACACTTCATCAATTGATCACACTATTAATCTATCAAACAATAAAACAAAACAAACAGTCCTAAGAACTTCATAACTAGCCTAAAATCATAAAACAAAAGCATAAAGATATACCATTTACAAACACATACATAGAGACAACCCTCTCTGAGTAACGAAACCATAGGTCCTTGAACTCCAAAGTGGTTTGATGTGGTTCCCTGCAGATTTGTTCTTGCCAATATTGCAAATCATGGGGAGCCAACATGTCCTTTCTCTTCAGCATGTCAACCCTTTCTTCTAAGTTTTGGTCAACTTGACCTTCTTGATCCCTACTTAGGTCAGGTGATTCTTCAAGCGCGGCTTCACTGTCTTTGTTGTACCATTTTCTAACTTTTTCCTCAACAGGGCATTCTGTGTGTTGGTATTTCCAATTAAACTTGGCCCATTTGCAGTGTGCAGGGACGATCCTTTCAGGATCATATGACCTATGGGCGAGGGTTACGAAGTGAAAACATTTTATGTCCTTTGCCTCCGCTTCTACTTCTTTGAAATCCTTAATAGTGTAGGCACCGATAGTAAGCGGGAGGGTAGGCCATGGCTTCTTTTTGCCTTTGTTGAGGACATTGGAGAACTTGCTCGACATTTGGTAGCACACCTCTTGTAGCAGCAGTTTATCAGTGACATACTTGGGTAGTCCATGAGGCACCTTGAATGATCCGAAGATCCTGATAAAATTACTCTCTGTAATGGGAAACCAGTTGGCTACCTGGGTCACTGTTTCCATAGCCTGACTGGACATGCAAGGGGAATCTTTACCGAAAAGGTTCTGGTAGAGCGCGGGGATGAAATTGTGTGAGATGGATTCTATGTCTTGCTTATACTTTGAAGCCTAGAACACGCTTAGATCTTTACTAATGGGCCCCCTGCGCTTTACATCCCAGTTATGTGACCATCCCTCAAAATAGCATCTTGCGCACATTTCATCTAAGAGGTAGGAGGCCATGTAGAATTCTAATGCGCATTCCTTTTCCGGTGCCTGTGCCGTTGATATGTTTTCTCTTAGGGCCGATACTAACAGGTAACCCCAGTTGAAACGGGTGTCATAGATGGTGATTGCATACATGAGTGGGACCCAAGCCCCATTGAAGGTAGTGGCATCCTATCGGCCGTACAATCTGCACATCATTTCTGCTACGAGCTTATAGACCTTCCTAAGGCCATCTATTTAAAATCCTGATCCTTCTTCGCCTTAAAATTCTTGGGGTCCTCCCACTTGCCCTTCAAGGTTTTTGGCACTGGTACCTCATGTGTGGTGACCCATTCAGCGTTGAAGGACTCCTCCTTAGCAGGGAGTGCATAGTATACTTCTGCATCCTTCCCAGTCAAGTTTGCAAAAATTTTCCCTGAGTGGTCACGGATGAACCAGAACTTGGAATCAACCTTCTGGAGAATCCATTCAACTACTTCTGCACATGGGAATATTGGTGGATGAGTGTGTACGTAGTGAAGCTTTTAACTTTTGACTTGAATATATACTTGCCGATCCACGAGATCCTCCGAGAATTCTGACTTTTTGAATTCTTGATACACTTGATACCAGGTCATCTTATCCCATTTTCCAAAGACACGGGCGGTGTCTCCATAGATAGGGGGTGGTGGAGGAGGCGTGTCCTCTCTTGATGTATCTATCTCGGGGATTTTATTTCTGTTTCAAACTGCTAGAGGCCTCATATCGCTTGAGGCTGAAGAGATGGAAACACACTCGATCTCGGCTTCAATATCCCCTTGCATGTTCAAAAAAAAAATCCCACGGTAAGACGGACGACGTGATAAAAAAATATGATGGGACTGACTATACCTCTAAATTATTTGACTGCTCAGGAAAGGTCGTTGCGACCCCTACAAGTCGCTATATGTAGGATCAAGAAGGTTTGCGACTTGGCGACCTAGTGATGAGGTTGCATGGTCGCGAGGTCGCACCTACGTGAAAGAACTAAAAACTATGACTCTACGACTTGGTGACCTGCGACCACGTCGCAAGGTCGCCAGGACGCTAGGTCGCAAGGTTGCGATTTGTATGGTCAGTCGATGATCTGCGACCTAGCGACTTCATGACTTAGCGACTAGGTCACGAAGTCGTGAGGCCGCAAAGTCACAAGGTCACAGGGTCGCAAGGTCCCATTAGGGCTTTGTGAGAGAAATCTGAGCGATCGTGACCTGCAAGGAACAAGGTGAAATAAGGGCACAAAATCCAAGGGAAATGGGTAAACCAGAGTTTCTATGGTAGATTGAGGAAAGGTAAGGCTTAGAGGAGGCTAGACAAAGAGGATCTAGCATAGGTGAGATGAAAAACCTAGCTGGAGAGATGGTGAGGATTGAGGTTGCAAATGAATGGGGTTGAAGGAAATTAATAGGCTAGGGTATGGGGCAGGTAAGGCAACATCCAAACAAAACAGGAAGTAGCAGGAGGATTAGGCAACTTACCCGGGAAAAAAACGCGCTCCATTTGGCTTGTTAGACGTCTCATTTTCTCCGTCGCGCAGGTCGAATGTGACCTACGCGACCCTTTTATTTATAAAGGGGTCGCACATGTGGTCATTTAATGCAGGTCACTAAGTCGCAGATCGGGGCCTGTCGAGAAAGGATGCGACCTTGCGACCTAGAGGTCGCAAGGTTGCTAGGTCACGTAGTCACAAAACATGTATTTTAATTAATATTGCGATCATGCGAACTCGCGACCTGGAGGTCGCAAGGTCGCTAGGCCATGTAGTCACGAATGGGTATTTTTGATCAGGATTGCGATCTGGGAGGTCGTAAGGTCGCGTGGTCGCATAGTCGTGAATTAGCATCTTAGTAAATATTGTGATCTTGAGACCAGCTAAAAGAAAATAAGTCATGAATCAACTTTGAAAGGGACCTTCACAAGTTTCATGGTTGAGGGTGCAACAGACTTGCCTTTAGAAAAATAGTCAGGGGCTCTGAAATTTCAAGAGGGTGTGAAATTTTAGAGGGTGTTGTAGTGGCTACAACAAGTTGGAAACCAATTATCACTATGGTTGGAAATATTTTTGTTGGAGCAGTCATGATGCCAATGTAGTCATTCTCTCCAAGCATTTTTAACCCCAAAGAAAAGGAATATTTAAAACTTGTGGTCTTATCTTATTTTTATTGGCATTTATCATTGGCATGAAAGAAGGCATTATCTTTAAATTTAAATTTCATGTTTCTACTCGAGTAAAATATTTGGTGTGAATATTACAGTTCAGGGGGAAAAGCTTATAGTTATCTTCTTTTACTAATAAAATTTCTATTGAATTTTGTACTTATGGTCACTCTTCATAATTTATATTTTTGGGCCTTGTAATGTATAAAATAATTTGTAAGACATGGTATTCATCTCATTGTAATTATTTAGCCCTTGAAACAATTATTCTAAGACATGTTTTTCATGTCATATTTGAAAAATAAAATTTTGAAATTTGAAATTTGAATTTTTGGCTCTAAGATAGTCAAGTCGGCCCTCCCTCACATCAAGTCAGCTCTAGTGAAGAAACACACCCATTCGTGAAGGTATGACATCTATATAAAGGTATTCGACCTCCTCCACAGGACCACCATTCAACCTCATAATAAGAATACATTTTTTGGGCATCCAAGCGAAGGTAAATGAGAAGAATACAGATGAATTTCTCTCTCTACCTCGCTTCTCTCTCTCTCTCTCTCTCTCTCTCTCTCTCATTTTTTTGCATGTGTGACTTTTTCTAGGTAGGCATAAATTCTAGGCAATTTCTCGGTAACGTATTTTGGGCAAGCTGAAATTTTGTGCAGGTCAAAATTTTGGGTACATCTCGAAGTCCAAAATTATGTGGAGCAAAATTTTGACTTGGCTCTAACTTTATTTTGAGGGTTGGAGACTAGGTTTGGCCATTAGCTTGTTGGCATAGTTGAATAGCAACATTAGATGTATCCCTTGTTGAACTGAAGAATCTCTCTAAGAAAAAGGTTGTTGGGTTTTTCCCCTAAGTGGGTTTTCCTAGGGTATATCTTGTGTTCTCTTTTGTGCATTGTGATCTCTATTGTTCTTATGGTTTATGATTGAATTTTTGAAGTGTAATTTCTTAATGATAATTTGGAATTGTTAAAAGAAGAACTATATCATTAGAACTAATTATCATAATTTTCAGAAATTTGTGCTTATATATATATATATCGCATTGACTTGACTTGAGGGCTGGAGGACTAGGTTTAGCCATTAGCTTGTTGGCATAGTTGAATAGCGGCATTAGATTTAGCTCTTGTTGAACTGAATAATTTCTCTAAGGAAAAGGTTGTTGGGTTTTCCTAGGGTAAATCTTTTGTTGTCTTTGTGCGTTGTGATCTCTATTGTCCTATTGCTTTTATGGTTGAATTTTTGAAGTGTAATTGCTTAATGATAATTTGTAACTATTAAAATAAGAACTATATCATTAGAAGTAATTTATCATAATTTTCATAAATCGGTGCTTATACACACACACACACACACACATAGATATACATATATACATATACATATGTGCACTTGAAAAATCAACATAGTATCATAGCTTTGGTGACGAAAAGGATGTTGAGATCACTCTTGGAGAAGCTCGATGAAAGTCATTCTTCGAAACCCTCGATCTACAATCTATGTACAGGATACATATACATTAACATATACATATACAATACACGCGCACACACACACACACACACACACACACACACGATCCAGTTTTATGCGAGAGCCTAACTGAGAATACGAAATAACCATGAACATAGAGATGCAGCGGAAATAATGCTTCATTTCATTAATATCAAATAACAGAAATATGCTTACGGGCATAATGGAAATAAAATAGATAGGGTGCTGGTAGCGAATCTCTGAGAAGAGATGTGATGGCTACAGACCTCTGAACTGTGTTACAATGAGGCTCGAGGGCCTATTTATTGTTGAGAAACAATGTAGAATCTGAAACGTCCAAAAACCTAACCGTAGGAGATGAGGCGCCAAAACTGTGGGCGCCAGTTTGGGTAAATTGGTGGTTCAACTTCCCGGGGGCATAACTTTGGCACCCGATCTCCGTTTGACGCGTTCAATAGCTCGTTAGAAAGATCTATCCGAGGACTTCAATTTTTGAATGAGCAACATCGGTCCATGGACCCATGTTGCTCTCCGTTTTCCAAAAAAATGTCGTTTAGGGCCTCAAAACGGCTCCGGAAGTTCAGGACCCAAAAAACTGCTAAAAATAGTAAGTTTTGTTGCAACTTGAAAATTGAAAGAACTGATGGTGGGGGTTCAAATGGAATAGGTGGGTGGCCACCAATATCCCCCTGGATCATTAAGGCCCCGAAACGGCTCCGGGAGTGGAGGACCCGAAAACCTGCTAAAAATAGTAAGTTCTGATGTATGTGAAGAGCTGCAAGAATTGATGGTGCTAGTCCAAATGGAACAGGTGGGTGGCCACCGATATACTGGATCACACACACACATATATATACATATATATATATATATATTGCACTTGAAAAATCAACATGGTATCATATCTTTGGTGACGAAAAGGATGTTGAGATCAATCTTGAAGAAGCTCGGTAAGAGATAATTCTTGAAACCCTTGATCTACAATATATTTATTTATCTAAAGGCTATGGGTTCCTACATGAAGAAAAAGAATAAATTAGAAGGAGACACAAAATTTATGGCTTGGAAGACAAGGATTGATCTTCTCCTTGCAAAATAAGATCTCTTAGGTATTGTTAAAGGCAAGGTTATCGAACTAGAAATAGATGAAAAAAAAGCAAAGTTTGAGAAGGAGGATATCAAAACCATGAGCATCAAAACTCTATCAAGGATCACTTTATTCCCCATGTTTCAAATCTTTAATATTCAAATTAGATGTATGATTCCTTAACCAATTTGTTCAATATCAAAAATATTGGTCAAGCCATGAGTTTGAAGAATGAACTTCGTGAACTTAGAATGAAAAGGAACAATATTATAGCCTCATAATTTATGAGGATATATCAACTAAGATATCAACTACAAAAAAATTATGAAGTCATTTCTGATAAGGGACTAGTAACAAAAACTCTCAATGGTTTACCGAAATTAAGGGATGATTTTCCAGCAGGAATATGTGACAGAAAATATGCTCTAAAATTTGATGAACTATGGACCAATTGCACTGAAGAAGAATCAATGATAATATATATAGGAAAGATTAAAATATTTGATGAAGGAAAATTTCAAGCATATGCAACTCATTTCAAGAAAGGAAGAGGAATAAAGAAGTTTGGTTTTCAGAGAAGAAATGGATGAGGAATAAATGAAGGAAGAAGATCGAAAGAAAGAAGACCTTCCCCTCAAGGAAAGAGAGACATGTCAAAGATTCAATGCTATCATTGTCACAAATATGGTCACTAGAGAAGTGGTTTTACTGAAATATCAAATGATAGAAAGAGAAAGGGAAAATACCATGCCTTTGCAACAAATTTTGAACAACTTGGAAAGAGACCAAAGAATGAAAGTATAGGTAATAGAGAATTCTTATAATTATCTTTTGTTACTAGATTTGTTGTAGATAGTGAATAATTGTGGCTAGTAAATAGTGGTGCCTCAAGGCACATGATGGGAGATCGTGAAAATATCACAAGTTTGTTGGAAAGAAGATTAACACAAATGGTGGAACTTAGAGACAACAATAAATATCTAGTAAAAGGCATTGGAAAGACATCCATTGAACTAGAATCAAGTGATAGCTTTCATATCAACAATATATTACATGTACAAGGTTTGAAGAAGAATTTTGTTTCTATTTCATGCTTGGAAGATAAATGAGATAGAGTAGCTTTTGTTGATGGAAAATATCTCATTTGGCCCAAAGGCTCTAGTATTGATCCTGCAAGAATAATTGGAGTTCATGAAGGAAGGTTGTATAAAATTTTTAAACAACCTACTCAAGCACTTGCACATAATGATATTAATCTATGTCAGCATTGGCATATAATATATGCTCACCTTCACTATAAAGCTTTTCCAGCCTTAAAGAAAATGGTTTCTAGTTTTCCATATTTACAAGAAGATCACGAAGGAGTATATGAAGGATGTGAACTTGGAAATAATGTTAAGAAGCCTTTTCCAAGCAGTGAAATTAGATCCAAGGAATTTTTGGACTTAATCCATTCATATGTATGTGGTATGCCAGTGAAGTCTCTTGGAGCCTTGGTTGGACAAAAGTTCTAGAAGCTCTGTAACAGCTTGGGTTGAGTTACTAGTCATGAAAGCCTTGTTTGGACAAATACTCTAGAGCCCTTAGTAGTTTTAGTTACTAGTCCTGGAAGCCTTGGTTGGAAAAATGATCTGGAGCTCGAGAATATCTGTGGGTTGAGTTACTAGTCCTGGAAGTTGGGTTGGAACAAATGCTTTGGAGCCTTGGATAGCTTGGATGGAGACCGATCTAGTGATGGTTAGTGATGTTTGACCATGAGGTGGAATCACTGGTTGAGGGTTGAGGTGGTTTGGCCTCTAGAATCCCTATTTTTGTTTTCTTGATTTATTCCATGAGATCCCACATTCATGCTTGGAATATGGTGCGAGGGTGATTCGCTGAAATAAAAATTTTGTTCAGCCCAATCTATGGTCAGGTGGTACGTGGAAGTCCCTGACTTGGTTGGATTTAAATATTTCAATAATAGCTATTTTCCTCTTTTGTTCTATGTGTAAATGTACTTGTTATTATGTGGCTTTGATGGTTATTCTATTATTGTTATTTATTTAGTTATATGTTGGTTATAAGTATGGTTTTATGACAGTCTTGAGTTATGGATCTCATCATTTTTTGGTTATTAGATGATATGTTGATGAATGAATGACCTAATACATGATGATGCAGCTAATGTGAGAGGGAATTATACCTTCTTGACAATTCTCAAATCAATATGATATCTTTATGTTCA
This sequence comes from Pinus albicaulis, assembly GCA_034641835.2. Lineage (NCBI taxonomy): Eukaryota > Viridiplantae > Streptophyta > Pinopsida > Pinales > Pinaceae > Pinus > Pinus albicaulis. Next base: position 527,472,375 of record CM076573.1, on the reverse strand, counting down.
TATATGTTGTTATGACTTGTACATTGCTTGTTCATGATGTTTTTGATGAAATGTTTGTCATGGTTGATAGGGGCCAGTTTAAGTTCTTGTTAAAATTTTTCATTAAAGGATTTGTCTCTATTTTATTTATCATTCCTGAAAGTTTCATCAAGTTTTGGGTAGGGGCCTGAGTCCTAGCTCCGAAAAACGTGGCTCAGAATTCAGGGTCACTGGCACAAAAATTCCTGAAAAAGACTGCAATATCATAGAGGCCTTGACATGGGAGAATATAGAGGGTTTTAGTCGCATGGATGGATTTTCATGGGAGCTATTGGGGGTCTAGTTCAGTTATTAAGCAAGTTAACTCAGGGGTTGTGAAACCAGAGAGGTTGTTTAGCCACTAGGGAACCTATAGCTCTCGAGGAAGGTCAACTTAGTTTTGGTTGTCGATTACACTTACTTAACTGTACTTGGGGAGTTGAATCATATCATAGTAACTCTTCGTCACATATTTACCCCAGTGGACCAGTTAACTTGGGTAAGTGTGGGAGGAGGGTGTTACAGAGTGGTATCAGAGTGTGGTTTAACGCTTGGAATGGATGGGCGGAATGTGTTTGTCCTGCATGCATGTAGTTTGTATATGTGCTTGATGTGTATGCATGGTGGTGGTCATTGTTACAGTTGTGTTTATATGTAGAATTTGTTGAAATTGTTGTTGGGATGTGGTTGTCATGAATGCATGTCGGTCGCATATGCGTTT